>JAVFHW010073899.1:0-19471 GCA_032159205.1 Eurystomus glaucurus suahelicus | reverse complement strand
CTGCGAAGTGCATGCAGAAGTTGTGTGTGGAGAAAAAGCTGACATTTGCACAACCAAGGAAGGGTTGTATGATCGCAGTGTCTCCTTAGAAAGTGGGCTAAACAGAACATGAATGTCAGCCTTGGAAAGAACGAGAGTAGGTTGGAGGAACATGTGTTTTGCTGATGCTTCTGTTACTTCAAGCAGCTCTGCTGTAGCCACCTCGGCTCCACTTAAGAGATCTTTGCTGGCAAAATGTCCTCGTGTAAGGTTGTTGGCAAACAAAGCTCTTCAGTGCAACACTTCTGAGGTATGAAGAAGTTGTTTCTTGTATCTTAATTTATACATGGAGAAGTTCTGCAAAATGAGAAAGCTGGTTTGTTGGAGTAAATTTTTGGTTTATTGGAGTTACTTCTAAAACTTACCTCAGCTTTCATTTCTGGAAAGGCACTGGTAGCTAGGTTTCCCACCACGGGCAAAGATCACTGTGTGCATCTCTGCTTGGCATAATTTTCATGTTCACCTGCACAAGCCTTCACCAGCTTTCTTGGCTGGAAGCTTTGCTTGCATAGCTTTCAGGCCTGACTGGTCTCCTTGTGGCTCTGGAAACCTCAATGAAGTAAAACCGCAGTGCCACTGTGCACTCTGCATGAGAGATGGACCCAAACAGTGGTGGCATGAGGGACGGCAGAACATAGGCCTAGCTGTAGTGTGACCATGCAGCCCCTCAAGACTTGGAAGAGATCAGTGAAGTCTGGCACATAGAAGAAATAAGTGCAATAATATAAATCTAGCTGATGATTGTCAGCTAAATTGTACAGCAAATCTTGGGTAGTAGGAGTAGGTACAAAGAAAATTATTGCAGCTGCACTGACAACCTCATCTTGGAGGAGATAGCTTTTATTGGGGTGTGATATTTACTGCATTTAGGACAAACATGTAGCAGATGCTTTCTTTCCTAGTGTGGCATAGTCTGTAAAAAGCTGACAGTTCTTTTCAACAATAACGGAATCTGCCATTGCTATGAGGAACTTATAAGTAGTTAAATATTGCTGCATTACTTCATCTCTTTTTATTCTATCAAAAAGATTTCTATTTTTTTTTTATTATTCTTCCCCTTCTTTATTTTTCTTTTCCTCTCAGGTGGCCAGTATGACCTTTTTGGAAGCTGTCTTCAGTTCTGTATTTTGGCACTCAGTGTGGTACACTTCAATTCCTTCATATAAATCAGATGTTGCCTTTGCTCACTGCCTGTGATTTTTGTCCAGTCCCCTCTACTCCCTAAAGGAAACCAACCCTCACACCCTCTGTACCTTGTGAAATGTTTTACAGCCTTGTCAAAGAATCTTGAATTTGCTGCTCTGGGCAATTAAAATATTTAAAGTGTCAGACTTGATGATATAGAAAATATTTCTACCTTACAATTAAATACCTTGTAAATGGAATTGAATGGCCAGTACATTACTGGGGGTGTTTCTGGTTTTTAAACAAGTGGCAGATCAACGAGAGTTAAATACCATTTGTACTTGGTTGATTATGCAGAATGATAAATTGGTTTGGTAAATCTATTAGCTGATTTTGGAAGTCTGATATTTGATTCTACAAGGCTCTGAATTGTTGCACAACGATTATGTACAGAGTATAGTCTGCACTGAGTGACAGCAAACAGAATCCTTGCAGACACTGTTTTACTTGGAATAACTTCAGCTTTAAGAAAATCAAAAAACAGCTAAGGTTGCTAAGTGACAGCAAAATATTTAGAAAATCAAACTGGTTTATGCAACGAATAGTAAAGGACAGCATATATTGTGTACCACCCACATGCTGTATAAGACCTTTATTTTACACAATGAAGACTTGCGTAATTCAGCACAGTAACCACAGCTATCACCTCTGTCTTAGTACTGAGATTCTCTAATAGTATTTATTTAGTCGTCTTCTTAAGTAGAAAACCTCTCCAGTGATTCTAACTATAAAGGAATGCTTTCCATCTCTATTCTGAAACACAGTAATATTCTTGTGTAGGCAGACACTGGAAGAGGAGGCAAGGGGAGGAGTAGGAGGGGAAATGGAGTGAGAATCGCTGTTTATAACTGGCTATTTGTTGTGAAGGCTTATTATCATCACTGGTGTGAGATGAAGCTCATTAACAGCCAACGATGTGGTACGGGTGTTTTGTTTTTCTGGAAGGAGAGGATAATGATGGGTTCAGCCTAAGGCTCTGTGCCTTTTCCTTGGCTCTTGCAGAGGAAGAGTGCATATGGCTTTCCAAAATCTGGCCCTCTGCATAAAGCCCTCCCCACCACCATAGGTGGTGGTGGGAAGCTGGGGTTACAGCAGGGTAGATATGGGATGAACTCTTGATGCCTCTTGAGTCTTAGTCAGCAGTAGAGTGAGAGTTGTTTCAAGTGTTGTTAGATGCTGTTGTGCTGTTTCTAAGGCTTATTTGGGAAGAGGAAGGCCCACTATAATGCGCTGACCAGTACCCCTGCACAGCTGAGCTGGGAGACCCTGCAGAGGAGGCAGGAGGAGGGAGTCACTGAGCTTGACGTCCTCCAACTGTGGTTGGAGAATTTGTGAAAGTGGGAAGACAAGGGAGATGGGAGTTACATCTGGCACTTAACAAGCTATGTTTCAAGGCAGAATGAAATAATATGAAACAATCTGAAATAACCAGGATAAAAAAAACACGTAAAGTGCATGCATATTCCTTTTGTAGCCACATGGAGCTTAGGTTGAAAACTTGGTTTGATGTGGAAGCAGACCTTTTAAACGTGTAGGGCCTTGAACACATGGTCTATTTTAATTGCTAGGAAATTATTGGTAGTTGAATTTTTATCGTCCTGGAAGTGGCGTGTTAAACTGAGTGTCACTGTAAATGTATTGACCTTTTGCATTGTCCAGGTTTGGTTCTGGCTGAGGGTTTGGGCAAGTGGGATGAATTATCATGTAGAAAAACTCAATTCATGATATCAGAAAGATAGTCCTTGGCATACTTTCTACTCTTTTATCCTTTTTATTTCCTGGACAAAAAGCCTGGCAGGACAAGAAACAAAGTTACGTTCAAAGAAGTGTGTGAGAAGTTGGATAGA
This sequence comes from Eurystomus glaucurus suahelicus, assembly GCA_032159205.1. Classification (NCBI taxonomy): domain Eukaryota; kingdom Metazoa; phylum Chordata; class Aves; order Coraciiformes; family Coraciidae; genus Eurystomus; species Eurystomus glaucurus. The sequence continues at coordinate 16,400 of JAVFHW010073899.1, read as the reverse complement.
AAAGGATTTATTTATACCTTTGTTTCTGTGCATTCAAGAGATGCCAATTTATCTCCTGAATGACTTGGAAGGGAGACACAACTGTTTGAGGGAAGACTTACTGGATTATTTCTTTTTCCACTCTTCTCTGCTCTCAGAAATTATAGTTTTGGCTAAAGTTGTCCAAAAGCAGCAGCTGCTGTGGAAGGCATTGGACAAAATGGCACACCTTGGAGATAACAAAGCTGCTTCTTTTTAGGAACTGTTCAGGGACGTGAGTCATGTCTGGTGGTGCAGATCATATATGTTGCAGCTGGGAATTCGGGGAGTGGCTCTTTGCTTGGCTTCTCCCTACCCCTTTCTTTTTGAGATCTGCATAAGAAATATTTTATCTAGCTTAATCTATAACTGCAGTCATCAGCTTCTGCTGTTTTCCTCAAATACCCAAACAGTCTAAGAAGGGGTAATTTCACACTACAGTGTGGGAGTAGAGAAGCAGTAATGCTATTGCTTGTCTAAAGTCTTAAGGTTCCTGATGCTTGAACAAATCCCAGCTCTGAGTGCCAAGATGTGCAACCTTTGGTTATTTCTTTGCTTTATTTATAAAGTTGCCACAAGGTGGCAATGGTTCAGAACGTTATTCCTCCAGTACTAGCTCTTTGGCTGTGGGGAATAGGGTCAGCTGCAGGCAGTGGTTTCGAGCCAGCATCTGCAGTGCTCAGGGGCACGGCGGGAGAGGCTGGTTGTGGCCACATTTTAAGCTTTTTCATTCTACAGGCTAAAGTTCTGTAGAAGACAGTTGTGCTGTGAGTTACGTCTTTGCTGGCTGCTGTTTAGGATGGTAGTGAGCTGCTCTGGGTACTTAGGCAGTGAGAGCATATGAAAATGCTCTAAATGTAGCATCAAACTCTGTGAAGCTAGGGTTTTGTCTTTTTAAGTTCTTTCTTTCAAAGTGAAGATAAAGCAGCCTTACTGTTAGAAATACATCCAGGCTTCCTTTTCCCTTCAAACTGTTGGAGTTTATTATTTAATGAAGTAAAACCTGTGATATTGGAACAACTCCCTAAGCTGCCAGATCTGTTTGAAATGCAACTTCTTATGAAAATAAGAATTTAAACTGTGTAAAATTCATTTATTGAAATTGTTTAGAGATACGAGTGGAGCTAAAAGAGAAATGCCACTAGATTTTTATACCTAAGTTTCGCTTTAGAAGGGAAAAAGCAAATCTTTAAATTAGTGCTCTAAGAATAGGATATATAAGACTTCTTTGAAATGTTAAATGCAAGGTGAGAACTTTTTTTAATAGTTAAGTGCGTGAGGCACTTTTGATAGCCCTGTAAATGATGAAAAGTTAAATTGCTATTTCAACTTGAAAAAAGTTGCTGTAATTAAATAGCTCTTTGAGAAGTTTATCTTAAATATGTTTTCATTCTTTGATAATCTATTAAGATTAGCAAATGTAGAAACAAAAGTTACTTTTCGTGAAAAGCACAGGGATGGAGGAGAAAAGATTTTATCTGTTGCATGGCAGCAGTAGAGAAGAAGCAAATTTGAGGACAGTGAATCATAGAATGGCTTGGCTTGGAAGGAACCTTTAAAGGTTGTCTAGGCAAGCTCCCTTGCAGTCAGCAAGGACATCTTTAACTAGATGAGGTTGCTCAGAGGCCTGTCCAACCTGACCTTTAATGTTTCCAGACATGGGGCATCTTCCACCTCTCTGGGCAACCTGTGCCAGTGTTTTACCACTGTAAAAATTATTTTCCATATATCTAGTTTAAGTCTCCCCTCTTTTCATTTAAAACCATTACCCCTTGTCCTGTTGCAACAGGCCCTGCTAAAAAGACTGTCCCCATCTTTCTTTTAGGTCCCCTTTAAGTATTGAAAGGCTGCAATAATGTCTCCCTGGAGCCTTGCCTTCTCCAGGCTGAACAACTCCAGCTCTCTCAGGCTTTCTCCATTGGATAGATGCCTCAGCCCTCTGACCATTTTTGTGGCCCTCCTCTGGACCCAGGTCCATGTCTTTCTTGTGCTGAGGGCTCCAGAGCTGGACACAGTACTACAGGTGAGGTCTCACCAGAGTGGAGTGGCAGAATCACCTCCCTTGACCCACTGGCTACACTTCTTTTGATGCAACCAGGATATGATTGGCCTTTGATCTGCAAGTGCGCGTTGCCAGGACATGTTTAATCTTGTTTTCCTTTAAAGTTGCCTTTGCTTATCTTCAGTCATTCTGCAGAATGCAATCAAACCTGATATTCTGAGTCGCTGGAATTTAGTTACACGTTTTCATCCAAGGAACCAGGAGTAGTTATTTATTAAGTATCACACAGAGTTAATGACAACAGATTTCATGCTACTTAGAACGTGAAATCCAACAAAGCAATAGAAAACTGAAGCAGGTTGATGGAAAGCAACAGAATCAGTGAGGCTTTGGTGTATGCTTCAGGTGGTATTCAGAGTTCAGTTTACATTTAGGGGTACGTGTAAGAATGTCAATTTTTATTTTAATTTTGCTGTTCATGGCTCTTTATTAGAATTAAAATGTGACACAGAGGCACTGACAGTAACGATGTAAAGTGGTAAGGGACTGAAAGCAAAGGTCTGACGTGTATGGGTCTTACACAGAGGGAAGGAGGAAAAGGCACATACAGTGGAAAGGTAATCCTACTGCAGAATGGTTTTGAGTTCCTTGTGTGAACTCCTGCCAGGGAGAATCTGGCCAGGCTTATTGCCCTTAAGTTTAAGCATACCTTGGGATTCTGGTTATGCATGACGTCCTCATTTCTTTTTCCTTGCTAACCAAGGTGGATAGTTTCAAAGGTAGCTCAGACTTGGATAGGTGGACTTGGTAGTGTCCAAGAGTTAATGTCCTGTACTGACACGTTTCTCTTCATTTCCTATTATGGCATTGTAATGCAATTAGACTTCCCTTTTTTCTCCCAATTTCTAGGCTACTACATTTACTCTTATTTTTCTGTTGTTTCATTTTAATGGCCCTTGGACAGAAATTCGAAGTGTTAATGAATCCATTAAAAGTGACCAACATTTTTAAAAAAAGTATGAGAATTCACTTGTACACTTAGTATTCTGACAAATAATAAAAAACAGAGGAACTGTATGCTACAGCAGACTAACTTATTCTGTGTCTCGACAGCTGACACAACTGCGTCTCTACATATAACAGTACTTGGGACCTGTAAAATAGATTTCAGATCATCCTTAGTGTAAGATGTAGCTTTTCATATTTTCCGATGGTATTATTATCTTTTAGTTTTGCAGGAGAACTTTATTCCCCTACACATCCAGATTTCGCACTAAAACATAAGTAATTGAAGAAATGTGCAGTAATCCTGGAATGCTATTCAACCCTTAGAATTACTTACTACCTGAAGTAGTGAATATGAAAGCCATATATAAATATTTTATAGGCATTTCAGTTTGCTGAACTATGATGGTTAGAAATGAGGAAGTCAGAATTAAATTTATATTTCATTGCCTTATTCATAATGTTTTTGTTTGATATGTGGGTAATAGACAAGCAAATCACCTAAAGAATGAAGTTTGCAAGCATGAAAACACATTTCCATAATTGCCTTGGCAGGAAGCCCGTGTGTTCTTGTGGCAGAGCTGTGAATATTCCATGGGATGGAGGAGCTGCTTGCACAGCAGTGGTGCACCATCTGTGGGAGCGCTCTGCTCTTCTATAAGTCCTCTACAAGAACAAGTGTGTGCAGAAAAAAAACCCTCAAACCATCCTTAATGATTTGCATTTTCAGATATCTCAGTCCAATATCTTTAGAAAATGAGAGAGGAATAAGGGGAATTGAATAAAGGGATTTGTGTTAGAAACAGCTAACCTTTGTGGTGTAGATTCTCGTGTTCCAGTCCTCTCCAAAATAGAAAGAGCTCCCAAAACCAAATGAAGTGGGCCCAACTGGTTTCCCAGCTTAAATATGTAATCTCAGAGGAGCTGATTGGCTTGGCCTTGGCCAGAGAGAGGCAGGTCCAACTTGGAGCCTGGGGAGCTTCTCTGTGGAAAGACCTGAGACTCCTGGTGGACAAGAGGATAACCATGAGCAACCAATGTGCCCTTGTGGCCAAGAAGGCCAATGGCACCCTGGGATGCATCAAGAGGAGTGTGGCAAGCAGGTCAAGGGAGGTTATCCTCCACCTCTACTCTGCCCTGGTGAGGCCTCAACTGGAGTACTGTGTCCAGTTCTGGGCTCCCTGGTTCAAGGACAGTGAACTGCTGGAGAGGATACAGCAAAGGGCTACAAAGATGATTAGGGAACTAGAACATCTCCCTTACGAAGAAAAGCTGAGGGACTTGGGATTTCCTAGCCTAGAGAAGAGAAGACTGAAGGGAGAGCTTATCAATGCTTGTAAATACTTGAAGGGTGGGTGTCTCTAGAGGGGGCCAGACTCTTTTCAGTGATGCCTAGTGACAGGACAAGAGGTAATGGGCGCAAAATTGAACATAGGAAGTTCCATCAAAACATGAGGAGGAACTTCTTTACTTTGAGGGTGGCAGAGCATTGAAACAGGCTGCCCAGAGAGGAGGTAGAGTCTCCTTCTCTGGAGACTTTAAAAACCCACATGTACAAGTTCCTGTGTAACCTGGCCTAGGTGAACCTGCTTTGGCAGGGGAATTGGACTAGATGGTATGTGGAGGTCCTTTCCAACCCCTATCATTCTGTGATTCTGTGATTCTTGAAGCTTCTTACAGAAGGCATGCCAGTAGCCCCCCTCCCCTACTACCAAAGCTCATCAGGCACAAACCCAACACATCAGTATAGCAATAAGTTTACTAATCTCGGACAAGTATTGTAGCTTAAATGTCTTTAAAGTATCATCACTAGAGACCTGAATGCCTAAGGTCACCATACTTGCTGTAGATGCCAAAAAGTTCTGTAAGAAATGATGATGAGATTGGGGTAATGTTGTTTGCTGCAGATTAGCCATTACAGATACAACTTCATCTCCTCTGGAAAAATATTTTCCATTTCTGGCTGTACATTTATTTAATTGTAACTAAGCAAAATACGGGAAGGATGAAGAAACTTTTCAATCAGTTGTGTTTGAATTTTTTTAATATTAAATTTAAAGTTCAGGAATACTCACTGGAATAAAGGCTTTACATGAGTTTTTAAGTTCTGAGAAAGCAAAACAACTATTTTTAACTATTGCTTTGTTGTATTAGTATGTTAGTGGCAGTCTTCTTTGATGTAACATTCTAACTTCTCACAGATTTGATAAGGGGAAATATCTTACTAAATATTTCAAGAGTTGATAAGAACCTTGGCAAAAGGCCTGTGTCTGGATCCCTGGACAGCTTTAAGATTTTGCTTTTTCCCCATAACATTAAGCTTTGATAAAAATGAGTAGATTGCAAGGTTTAATCATGAAATGTTCTCTACTAGGAGCCTTTGAAAATGCACTCAACTTTGATATGAAGTCCATCAAATGTAATTTGTTATCAGTCTTGGAGCCTCATGGCTGCTGTTCCCTAAGATTAGTTGTTTCATCTCATTCATAGTGGTATAACATCAGTGGCTAGAAGTTCATTTTCTTTATAGGGGGCATGTTTCTTCACAGTGAGCATGCTTGTTAAAACACGCCAATGGTAGTGCCTAAATTACTCAAAAAAATGGACACATCTCAGTTGTTTTTCACTTATTTGAAGACTGGAGCTAAGTTTTATTAGCTGATGCTACTGATATGGGGAAAGTCAGCCATTTTATTCAGCATACACATATAAAATATTGCTTAGAGGTATCCATGCAGACTTAACCTGTAGCATCCTGAGGACACAAGGGAAAGAGTTTAGTTTGCATGCTGAGTGTGTGCATGGCTTGCTGCAGCAACCTGGCTTGTTCAGGTGGGGCTCTGAAGAGCTGCCACACAGTAGGGAGCCAGGTGGCCAGGGAGCCTCTGTCTTTTCTTCCCTGTTCACAGCTTCCAAGTGTGTATAGTGCTGCATGTTTTTACTTTGAGACTAACTGCATTTATTATTGTTCTTTCCCCTCTCCTCCTTTTTTTTTCTTGCGTAGCTCAATAAACAGCAGCTACAGATACTGAAGGAACGTTTCCAGGCCTTTTTGAATGGAGAGACGCAGATTGTAGCAGATGAAGCATTTTGTAATGCTGTACGAAGTTACTATGAGGTGAGTTATGGGCTTTTTCTGTATTGCCTTAAAAATTCATAGAATCTCTTTTAATGCAGATAGAAGGAAATTAATTTTGAGTTTCAAAGGCTGTGAACTTCCAAACCTTCTAGAAACAGCTTCTTCCTACTCCAGCTTTGCTGTTTTAAAATTTGAAATCCACTGCCTGGGCACAAGAGATAAACTGAACTGGAAAATATCCACCCTTTTTGAAGAAGGAAAAAATAAAGAAAAACCAAAACGAAAAGAACCCTGGTGTTAAAAGTCTTTCTGGCAGCATTTGATACAACTAGGCACCACTATCTTTATCTCCATATGTTTAAGTTACCTCTTTTAATCAGCACTTCAGTTGCAAGTTACCATGTTGAGAAATATGTCTTCTGATTTTTAGTTACCATGCAGTTTTTTGGAGAGGAGCTGCCTGTTCTCTTCCCAAAGAAGAGAAGTTCTTCATGCAGCTAGGCTAGCTCTTGAGTTCTGCTGTGACCTCCCAGGCATGTTCAGAGTCTACAGCAACCAGTGCAGACCTTTAGATGTGGCTTTAATTGCCTAAACGACAGGTCCCATTCCAAACTAAGAGGACAGCTCACTGTCCTTTTTATAACAGCAGCAGCATATGTCTAGAGAAGTTATTTCTTACTCTTAGGAAATGGTACTGCAAATTCATTTTGTCTCTTCTAGCTTCAGACTTGCTCAATGAATCATGAGGGTTGTATGTTAAACTTGGATTTCTTTTGAAGCGTCTTCCTCCATATTTCATTTTACCACATCTTTTTTTTTTCCAAATTGTTTAGTTTTATTTTTTTGTGTATAATTTGTCCTTCATCAGCAATTCTTTGCTAGTGAATGAAACTTTTCTTCATAGAGAAAAGGACGTGACTTATGTCCTAGCTTGGTTTTATCTATGTGAAATTATGTTGCACATTTAAAAAGAAGAAACAGAGGTGGGCAAATGGTTTCCCTGTTATACAGAAATGCGAGAACTCAGTATGTTTCTCCAAATCACACTCTGATCAGTACTCAGTACTATGGCAGTTCAAATGAAGGAAATCTCATCGAAAACACTTGTGAAAGGATGGGGATGGGTCTGCAAATGAAACAAGAGAATACAAACATTCATGAGGTAGTGCATTGGGCTGCAGGAACAGTACAGAAGTTGTTAGAAAGTAATCTTTTTTTTCTGTATAACTGATGAAGTTAAGACTGGGAAGAAGGACAATTTGGAAGGTGGTGCAGGCCAGGGCTGAGCTAGTTAGCTGCCCAGCAGTAGGGTGCAGAGGAGTGGGATTTCCCAAGATGCTGAGTGTGGGTTAGAGTTGAAAAGGACATAATATTTATGGTTCTTTCTTTCAGTAAGTTGTGTAAGAAGCTTGACGTGCTAAAGGAAGTAGCCTGCCCTTTGGAAAGTATGTAATAGTGAATAAAAATGATTTAAAAATAAATGCCTAAACAGTAATTGTCCTGCTCAGTTTTACTTTGTGTCCCTGATTTGAGGGGGAATTAGATTTTTTGGATGCATGAACAACTATGGTTTTCAGTATATCTGCTGTTGCAATGAAAGGCTCTTAGATAATAACCTAAGATAGCCCTATAAAATGGAAGACTCAAATTCTCTAGCTATTTTCAGCCATTCATCACTTTGAATTAAATGTACAAATGTTCTAGCTATGCAGTTTCAAACACAGGATTCCAAAGATTCCGACATCACTGTCAAGGCTGTAATGGCACCTTGGGCTAGTGGGATCCTTGTCCAATGTTAATACATTGTGAGCTCATGTACCAGCTGTAATTTGGCTCTTCAGTCTTTTTTTTCATTTATCCCACCCCCTAATTTAATTTTCCATTCCTTTCAGAGATTTCCTTCCAGACTTGCACAGCCTTTTCCAATTGTGCTGTTTGAGTCAACATCTGCCAGTTATTTTTAATTTCTCTTCAGGGTTGTAATAATCACCAGTATGCAATATTAGATTTAATGAACATCACAGTGGTGGGATCCAGCTGGAGACATAGTTCAAGCTACTGCTCCTCTTCAGTGCATTTTAATCTAATTCTATTCATTTTACCACGTATTCTCATATCATCGTTTATATGTGTCTCTTGTGCCTTTTTCGTTTGCTTTATTACCCGTTTGTTGAAAATATTAATCTCTATTACTTCTTTGTATGTTCTGTTGATGCTGTGCTCTGATGCTTTCTTGTCTCTACCTTCCACATGTGGTCCTGTTTGATGATGTTTGTTAGTAATTTGAATTCTATGATTCTAATTTGAATTATGGACATCTTGCTTGTTCCATCATAAGCATCCTGTAAGCTTCAGTGTTCATTTCCTTATACTTTAGTTGCTGAGCTACAGTTCAATTTTATCTGACATGGAAGGAAACAAATACGTGGTCTGCACAGTAATTGTTTTACTCTGAAAATGATTAATTTGCCTTTAATCTTATGCAGTAGTCACGGTTTGAGACTTATTACAATATTGCTGCCAAAGCCAGGTTATCCTCATTACTGGAGTTGATTTTCCACACTCAACTCTTTAACTTTGAATGTGAAAGAGAAGACTTGTTTTGCGCATGTGACATAAATCCTGTATCAGTAGTTGCAGGTGTTTTGAGTCGCTAAATCTGTCCATAATTACTGGATTTGTTCAGAATTTGTCCTCTTAAGAATCTAAGAGTAAGTTCCAAGGATTTGGGAATTTGTTATAGCTCAGTCTTTGATTTACTTTTCTAGAAATATTTACTGAAAGAGTAAATTATTTGCTAAATAAATAAAAATGAGTTTTAGCATCAATTTCACTGTGTTGTAAGAGTCATGCTCCTGTGTCAGGACTACTTGGGAAAATTTACTGGTCAATTTTGTTGCTTTATCCTCCAGCATTATGTCATTTCTAATGCTGCTGTTTCTATTAATGTTCTGGCATTGTTATTAATTTATCTTAAAAATCTAATAGAAAAAAATTGTAGGAAAAGTTGCATAAACTCTTACTTAATTCTCCAGAAATGTTTATTTTCGTGTTCTGTGTAATCTCACCCTAGCATTCCACCACACTTCCTGAAAGTCTCACTGAAATTTAGCATGATTCATTTGTATGCATATAATTAAGATTGTCTTGAGGAATTATTTCCTCTTTCATCCAAGTTTTAGAAAAGGTATGGAAATGTTTGCAGTTATCTTTCTGTAATCATTCTTTCAGAATTAACACAGGATTATTTTTTTTGTGGAAAATTTCCATTACAGATATTGAGCCAGATTCTAATCAGTAGAACATTACATGTTGGTGATGCTTTTTGGATAAAGAGAAAAATTCAATCATATGGCAATTTATTATGAGTAATTATATTGGACACACTGCTAAGTGTAAAATTAAGTGAGAAAGTGTTTTATGAAATAAAGTCTTTCTTTGCATTTTTCAACCCAGTTTCTTAAAAAGTTATCAGTCAAAGAGTAGATAGTCTTTCACTCAAATTCCCGCATGGTCTTTTACGAAGGTTGGAAAATGCTGTTGTGCATAGTGCTAAGAGGTTCATTCACCACCTTTAGTGTACATACCTTTAATAGGTATGTATATACCTTGGGCTAAACTCACATTACTAATTCTTTAGTCTTGTATTTATGCAATCTTAGATACGAGTAAAGTGGGTGCAAAGAGCTGTAATGGATGTTTGAAATACTGTAAAAACTTTCAGTATTGTAATGATTGCAAGGTCTCAGGTTTTCAACTGTCTGCTTAAAAGATTGTGAAGCTGCAAGAAATTTTAGGTACTGGTGTTTTTCCTGATTTTCTTGCTGCTTCATTTTAAATATGTGGTTCTAAGCCATAATTACTGCATGCTGCTTAAATCTGAATGTTAAATGCAGGATCTGTAGCAGTTAGCACTATGAGGGGTTTTCAGAATTTAAAATCAGACTTATTTTTGACTGTACCAGTTTGCCTGTGATACAGAGATCATATTTAACTTAATTTCTATTTCAATTCAGGTGTCATAGTCCTTGAAAAATTAAATTGTCTGCCACAGTCAGGCAATAGGAAAGAGCTGAGGTATGGCCAATAGTGAAAACTGATGAGGCAGGAGATTCATGTACAAACTTAGCCAAGGGATTGGCACTACCTGGCTGGGAGGAGGGTTTAGAGAGGTTTAAAGAAATAAGTGAACTAAACATAGAAAACAACCAAAATCAACAATAGGAAAGAACAGAGCTTCCATTTACCCATATGTTGAATGGGATAGGTTTGAGTTGGAAGGGTCCTTAAAGATTATCTAGTCCAACCTGCGGGCCACAAGCAGGGATGTGAATCCTGGCTATACGTTGCTGGCTAGGCGTGCACCAGTGTCTGTAGGCACACCTCTTCCAAACTTGACTGAGTTGCTTTGGTCAGTCTTTGCTTGTATAACCTGCCTTCCCTCTTCTCTTGAGCCTGGGGACACCTTCCTTCCCTATGCTGTAGGTGGTGTGTAGAAAGGATTCCTCATGCAGGGTTTGGTTGCTGGTTGAGGTGGTTATGCTATGATGCCAACGCAGCCAATCCCAGCCTTGGGCATATTTAGAGTGGTTGGTATTGGGCTGTTCTACAGAGTTCCTACAGAAAGTTCTACAGAGGCTGAGAATGGAAGAAAAATACATATGAAATAATCCTGTGAACATCTGCCAGTTTAGATGTACCTATGATAATACCACTGTTTCTTTGTTTTGATCAAATCTGTGAGCATTTACAGGCATCCTGAAAATGTTTTCCTTCCCTTAACACAGAGCAGTTGTTTGGCCCATAGTAGAAGCACACCCTGGTGTAACAAAAACATTGATTCTTTCTTGCAGTTATCCTTAGGAAAGGATGAATTGTGTTTGTTGGAGCTTTTTTATATGAAGACTTTCAGATGTTGGGCTAGTCTGAAAAAAGTTGAGGTATTTCTCTAGTGGAAGGAGTGAAGCAATGATGCTATTTCTGCCTGTAATTATGGAAAACTTGGTCTGAAGTTTTTTTGCATGGGAGTGAGAGGCAAAAGGATCTCACTAATGAGATTGCAGAAAGGAACTAGTTTTCTGGACTAAGTGGTATTTTGCTTGCTTTTATGGCTTGATTTTTACTATCAGCTATTTCAGGTATACAGTTTTTATTTAAAGCAACAAAAGGCACCATTGATCCTGATGAATACTTCAGGGTTGAAGATGACAACTAAATAAATTCACTGGTTTCTGCTTTCATTTTTCTCAAAGGTCATAATTGGCATATGTATATATTTAATGATACGGGCTTTTTGCTCTGTCCAGATCCTCTTAAAGAACTTGAATACTAGGCCAATTTGGGATTTATTGTTGATACAGTCTCATTTGGAGAAACTGTTTCAACAGGGTGCTTTCTTACATTAACTTTAGTATAATCATGTGTTTCGCCTTGTAAGGGAGCCTTTCAATAACAAGCAAGTTTACAGTTGCACTTACCAGCACTTACACAGTTAGTTTCCTTCCAGTTGCTTTAAAACATAGGCAAACTTCAGGTCATTGTAATATTGGCATGGGGGCTGTTGTTTTAGAGGTCTGTTTTTAGGCCAGTTCTTTGAAAAGCTTCATTAAAATGTTTTTAGGCCACCTTCAAGAAAGAGATGTACGGTTTATCTAGGTCATCCATTTCATTGAAGAAGCTCTAATGCCTTCAGTGTTTTGGATCAGCAACCACACTTCAGTGTGTAATGGAGACTGCCTCAGTGTTAGCAGTCTAATTATTTTCCTCAGAGAGGTGAGGGGGAGGTAAGACACAACAAATTAAAATGTGCTTTACATGAGCTACACCTCTTCTGTGCTAAGGAGAGACCTTGTAAGTCGAATTACAGGCTTTGCGATGTACCAGTGCTGAAATCCTCTAGTCTCTTGCTTTACAAATAGCTGCATGTAACTATATTCTTTGCTTTTTCAAAGGCTGGAAATCCCAGTTTCACTTCTGCCTGCATGATGTCAGAGAAGCAAAGCATTTTGCTGCCTATCTGCAGAGAACATAATTGCTAGCTGTTGAAACTGTGTCTATGCAGTCTCTTTGGACACTGATATTTGTGGATGATCACTGTTAATTTAACTGAGGATGACATACAGTTTCCGTGTTAGTATTATGGATGTAATTATAACAGACATGTATTTCAAACTTACAAATGAGGTAGGTGGTTGACAAATGGAGCTTAGTGCATTAATTGTACCAATGCTTAGCTTTGCAAGTGGTGTGTGCTGATAGGGAGAGAGGAAGAAATGGCTCATTGAATTTAGATGAAAAAAATTTCCCGGTAATGGTATCCTTTTTGTTCATTTTGTGACCACTGTTCCAGGCGAATAAGGATGCCTTGTGGATCTGCACTATACTGCAGAAGTAATTAGTGTTGGGTAGTGAGGTATGTCTCTACTGAAGTAAGCATTATGTGACATTGTTTGCTTGTTTATTAGGTAAATTCTGAATGTCTGTTAATCTGAGCAAACCAATTAGAAAACCAGGAATTGCTCAAATTGTTACACAACAGTGAATTTGGTCTGGGTTGCTTAATTATTTTTCTCTTAATCCCAGTGCTGTTTTACTCAGTCTCAAAGGAAAACAAAACTTATCTGGATGTTGGTTTTACACAGTTAACAGTCTGTTGCACTGAGACATGGACTATACCTGTTTTTATTAATTCTTTCTTCTGGGCAACTGAAAACGGTGGTGTTTTTTTTCAGCTAGCCTGATAATAAGCAATGTGACAGTTTAACAGCAGTGCTGCAGAAGATACTAAAATTTTATTCTCCTTTTTTTTTTTAATTTGGAAATAAATACTTGGAAGAATTTGTCTTTCACTAGATGATGAAAGGGTGACAGCTCTTGATCTTTGTTATTCTTCCTGCTGCCTTTTCCATGTCTCAGCCCAGAGCTGACCTTAAAGCCCTGTAAGTGGAAATAATACTGCAAAATATTTCATTACAGGAGTTATGTTAATACCGATGAATTTTCCTTGTGCCTTTATATTGTGTGGTCTATGTGTTGCAGTGAGCAGTATCTCAGGGGCTCTCCAAACTAATGGGGACCAACAGGATGCTTTTTTTTCTCCTTTCAGCAGTCAAACAGATATTTAGCCCAATCTCTGACTTGCTGTCTTTCTCCATGACCAGAGGGAGGCATGTAGTTTCATGTTAATAATACACTTGAGGTATCTGAATACAAGACAAGTGAAAATTTCCACAAGAAGCCTGTGAGCTGTGCTTGAGCCTAAATCAGTCCAACCACGATCTTTTCCTACTGACTATGTAGGTTCTGGAATTTGCTTGCATAATTTCTTTAGGCTTTGAATTTTGGTTAGACATCCACTATAGAAAGTTGCCATACTTTTCTAATCAATCATTCCGCTGGATTGCAAGCAACTAATATCTAAAGGATTTCTTCATCTTCAGAACAAAAAAACCCCAAACAAATAAAAGCCCCAAATGCAGCCTACCAAACAAAGAAATAGTAAAGGAGAAAAACTCCTATTTTAATGCACCATTAAGTTGAATTTCTAGAAGTGGTATTTACTCTAGGTGTTATTTAATTTACTCTTAGATTTCTTCATGGTGGGATAAATAACTGTTGTTTGCATATTTTGATTGAAACTCTCTGTTACTGTTTTACTTTGTGATAGAAGGCTTTACCTGTCAAATTGTTAGAGATGTGTGACTTGTCAAAATCTTTTAAAGTAATGTCTTGGAGAAGTGGCATTTTGTTCATAATGGTGAATTCATAATCACTGAGTAAATGAAGCTGGAGAGACCATGGCAGTAAGGGATTAAAAAGGTCAGCAAATGCATGGCTGAAATCCGGAAGTCAGTAAATGAGAAGTGAGGTTTTAAATACCTACTGACCTCTCTCAACTCTATTTCATTTCTGCTCTATTACTAATGGCAACTACTAAAAGATGGCAACAAATTCTTATATCCTGAGAACTGTGAGGGCAGAACACAGGCAATGGTGAGATAACTATTTTCTTAGTGACTGTTTTCAGATTTTGACTGATTTATATTTCTCACCATAGGATATTGCTGAAAAAAAACAGATTCTTCTCAAGCTTTTATTTTTGGAAGTAAACTTTTTGGTGCCATAGAGATGGCTTTTTCTGTTTCATGTTGCCTTAAAACGGTTTTACTCCTCACAGAGCAAGAAAGAGGTTTCTTCAAAGTTAAATCCAGGCATAAAAGTTGCTATCCACCCGAGATTCTCAACAAGAAATAACATTATCGTAAGCAGAGCATACTAAGAGAAATAGATTACCCAGTCTTTTCCAGTTAGTAAATGCCTACTCTGAGCACTAATAGTGAACAGTAACTACCTCATTAAGGAAACTGTTCTTTCTGTTTGGCCTTGCCATTGAACCATTTTCCCTAATTTCCTAGTTCAGATTTTCTTATTAGCTTAAGCTCATTGCTTAGCTTGCTGTTTTTTAGATGTAAATTGTACAATCTCTTTCTTTATTGCATTACTCTTTGTATATATGGGTCTATCGTATGTCTTTTTAGCAAAACAAAATTGCTGAGCAAATTACATATTCTTAATCTATGGTAAATAATTTGATATCGGGCATTTATTATAGTCCCTCTTTGGACTTTTCACTTTTTAAATTTCTAAATTAGGATTCCAGATGCAGCCCCAAAACCTGGTGCAATTCTGATACTTTGTACTGCTTCATGTTTTACTTCTGTAATTCCTCTCACCCAGCTAGATGATGGCCCTTACAGAAGTGATCAGTAGGGATATGAATGTCACAACTGATGTAAAGGAAGGAGGGTTCACAAGCCTGGTACAGTATTCACTGTACCAGGATAGGAGACACCACATGCCTATAGATCCACATCTGCAGGTGTTTTGAGCATGTATCTAGGGCAGCTGTACACAGAGCTACTCTGTCTGTAGTATCTCAGTTAGCTAGTGCAGAACTAGCTTCTGTCTGTCTGCTTGCCAGCACGTTGTCATGGAGGTGTACTCCAGTGTTCAGAGCGGAGTCCCACACAGCATGCCTGCTTGCACTGTTGCCAGTGACTGTCAAGATGATTAAAGACAGTGCTGCTGTCTAGTTTTACTTTTCTTCTGACATGAAATAGTAAAAAGATGCAGTTCTGCATCTATATTTATAAGATTCATATGGTCCTAGACATGCATATGATTTCTCTGGACAACTTCTTTCTGTTTCTTGATCTTTTCAGCAGTGATGACAAAATAAATGTTAAGATGCTCACCCGTGGTGTGCTGGTAGGCTAGGACTTGCCAGCTGGAAAGCTGGAGCTGGGTGCTTGGGGCTTGTGAGCATTGCATACCTTTCAGCATTTTCCATCAGTTTGGAATGTCAGCGTGCTGGTTTGCAGCCCAGTATGAGAAAATAAATAATCTCCCAGAGATGAGACTATATTTTTGTTACTTTAAGTTTTCTGTTCTTGATGTACCTTTCCTAAAACTCAGAAAGGTTTTCCTTTGAGAGCAGCAGGCGTCCTTTCTTTGTATGTGTTTTTATCTCTGCGCTTTCACTGTGATGAATATGCGCCATGAATAATATGCTATTCTGCTCATCATATGCAGATGCTACTGCAGCAGAGCCTTCCAAGTCTAAGAGTAAGAAGTCCTTTAATCAGAGATCAGATTTTATTTTCAAGAAAATCCAACATTTTCTCAGACCTTTCTTCCTGACCAGCATAAAATTAGCCATTTACTTCCTTGTTTTGAGTCTATTCACTTGTGAGTCTTCTATAATCTTCTTTTTCCCATTAACTGTAAAAAGTAAGACAGTCTAGACATTCTAGACAGTCTAGAATGCTGTGGTAGAAATCTGTGGCCAAGTTGCAAGAGTCAGCATCCTAGTACTGTCTCTTGTCTGTTTTACTGGTTGTCTCTGAAGGCAATTCAGTTTTTAATGTGTTCAAGAGTATTTCCTCTCTAAGTACTTAGAGTACCACACAGCCAAATCTTTACCAAACCTGATTTTAAAAAGAGGCAATGGACAGTTACAAGTTTCCCGAAGTTAATAACAATCAAACAGCCATATTGTGTCAGATCAAAATCCAAGGAATTCAGTATCATTTCTCAGATATTACCAGATCAAAAGAGATGTCTGTTGAAAAATACCGGCACAGGAGAGGCCGATGCGATGATTTCCATGACTATTCTCTCTGATTCTAGTCATCAGGGCTCAGGAACATCATCTACTTGGCCACCTTTCCGTCACTGGTAACAGCATAAGGCAGTTAACCAGTTCTTCAATTTTATCTTTCAACAACAGGAAGAACT
>JAVFHW010073897.1:0-13325 GCA_032159205.1 Eurystomus glaucurus suahelicus | reverse complement strand
GTCTTAGCTTAGCCATGCTTATTAAGTGATAAGGACTCCTAGAGAAGCATTCTACCTCCCCAACATTCTATCAGTAATTAAAGTAGTAAAGAGTATAAGTGAGTAGAAAATGAGCAGAAAGAGACAAAACCCCAATTTGCATGTAATAAAAGACTGTGAATTGAATGTGCTTGTGTGAAGAAGATAGTTATGAAAATATGATGGCTAAAAGTGCTTGTGTGAAGAATTGCCTGAAAGGTTCTCCAGACTCTGGCCTGAATGGTGAGGCAATGCTCGTAACTTGAGTCTGGATGATGGCAGTGCTGCAGAGCTTGGATAATGGTAGGGTAATTATTGCCTGGAAGGTTCTCCAGACCCTGGCCTGAATGGTGGGGTGATGCCCGTAACTTGGGTCTGGATGATGGTAGTTTTCCAGGTCTCCGATCTGGATGATGGTGGTTGTCTGGACTTTCAGGCTAGGAGTTGGTAGGGTAATTATTGTCCATAAAGTTTTCCAAATCCTTAGCCTGGATGATAGTAGGGTGTAATTATTGCCTGTAAAGTTCCCAAATCCTTGGCCTGGATGATGGTAGGGTAATTGTCACCCAAAAGGTAGGGCAATTAATGATGTGTGTGAGGAATTGCCTGAAAAGTGATCTGGATGATGGTAGTTCTCTGGACCCTGGCCTGAATTTGTAATTGTAGGACAATTATTGCCTGTAAAGTTTTCCAAAATCCTGGGTCTGGATGGTGGTAGTTCTCTGGATTTTGGTGGGGTAATTATGTCCAAAAAATTCTCCAAATGCCTGATTTGGCTGAACATATGGTAGTGGTAGGGCAGCTAATGAGAAACTGCCTGAAACGATCTGTGGATCTTGGGCCTGAATGCCTGGTCTGGTCCAGATCTTTGGCTTGGAGGATGGTAGGGCAGTTAATGATGTATGAAAACACTTGTTTGAAGAAGATTGTTAATAATGGAATGGCATGTGAAGCACTTGTGTAAAAAGATTAAGATTGACAATGGAAGGTACTATAGCAGAGGAGTTGGGGACAGCGATGAGTAGAATTAACCTTGGCAAAGCAATAAAGTGGACTTTGATAATGATTGCTCTACTGAAAGAAATAAAGTGGACATTGATAATGATGCTCTGCTGGATGGTAAAGAGATAAAGTAGATGAAGATACCCTGGCAAAGAGAATGATGTGGATGTTCTGCTGGATGGTAAAGAGATAAAGTGGATGCCCTGCTGGAAAAGGTTCAAGTGATGACCAGCCTGATGGAGAAATAAGTGTGCAGACAATGAAAAGTTGTGGTTGCCCTCCTACAGAATTTTTACCTGGTGGATGGACTTTGTTAAACAGACCTCTGAGGAGAAGCCCAAAGACAGTGAATTACCTTGAGTATGATGAACTAAAGAAATGTGAAGATATGATGCATGTAAATATGCTGTATGGAGGTTGTGGTTCATCCATAGGTCAAGGGGCCAAATGAAGTGCTGGGGCCTGAGTTGTGGGCCCCAAGTTGGAGCTGACCTGTGGATGAGACACAACCTACTAGAATGTTTTGGTTTTTCTATTGGCTTTGTGTTCCAGAGGCAGAACCTGGCCCACCTGTGTCTCTGTGGCTCTGCCCTCACCCAGGTGGTCATGGTTGGGGTGGTGGGTGAGGCCAGGATTGTATTAACCAGGAGAGGATTAGTTAGAAGAGCTTCCTGTTGGGTGTGGCTTCTGTAGGGGCTGGCTGCATCTTGCTGAGCTCTCTTGGTGGTGTCCTTCCATGTGAAGGGCTGCTGAGGAGCCATCTCTGTGTGTTGTGTCCAGCAGGTGATGCTGGCACCACAGTGGGCAGCAGAGGAGCTGGGCCCACAGGAATTTATGGCAGGACTGTCTGAAGGAAGACTTCTGAGGGGCTGTTGCTGAGTTCAGTGTTGGCCTGTGTGATCAGGCATCTGATGGCAGCATAAAATGATGACTGCTGAACCGGCACAACATGTGCTTAGATTGATACTATTTCTAGTTACTTCAAACAATAAAGAATCCTGGGAATGAAGAATACAAGAGAGCCATGGCCAAATCAACATGTAATCAGAAGGTACCATCTCCTAGCCAGTTGCAAATAGAATTACAAGGACTTATTTCTTTAGCAGAAGTATGTATTTTGCTCTGGAGAACTGGTGAGGTGCCTGAAAGTGTCCCAGGACTGCAGGCATCTTCAGCAACTGGAGGGTAAACATGCTCTCATGAAATAGGCTGAACACTGGAAATTCCACAAAATGTTTTTCTCTCCCCACAAGTATAACTCATCTTGCTTTCATCTTCTGGTTGCTAAAACCACTGTTTATAAAATACTTCACATTGGGGTGTCTTAGTCATCACAGCACTTGAGACAGTGTGTGTTAGATGTCAGCCACATAAATACTGCTTTTAAGGTCTGGATGTTCCATCATATTCTCCCATATTTTCAGGTTGGTTTTGAGTAGAGGTAAAAAATAGGCTTGCAGGATGCCATGGGTGAGGAACCTTAAAATGAAAGGAGTAATTTCCCATTGTATTTCCCAAAATGGTTGAAACTAAATGTGAAATTTGTTAGTACGTTCCTATTTCTATACAAAATACAGGAGAAATGCTTTCGGAATCCAACTGCATCCATTTTTAGAGGGAGATACATTCATATTCATAGTAACTAAAACCATCTCCTTTGCCTAATTTCATCTGGTGATTAAACTAAATCCATTTATTCCCCTTCGTAATGATTTTTCAGTCATACGTTTAACATTTTTGGCTTCCACATTCATAAATAGCAACAGATCTAAAGAAATGTTGAAAAAAGAGTCTGCAGCTCCTTTTTTTCTTACTGTGGGAAGGGAAAGCCACACTCAAAACCCAACATTTAAATAATGGCAGACATGCATACGAGCAGGGAAATAGATAACTACAATGGAAATGTGCCACATGTCTCAGAACACATGATCACAACAGGGGGTCTCTTTTATGACTGACTTAATGCACTGCAATATGCCTAGATACCAAAGGACATATGGGATATTTTCTCTTTAATTGCACATTTCTTTGCGCTTGTGAGTTACTCACAACCTTAACATTATTTAATTGAAATTCAGATGCATAAATCTAGATCATCACCAAGAGTTTCAAATGCAAATATGTTTCATTCAGATCTTCTTCCACCTCTGTTCCAACTTTTGTCAGTGTAGTGTCTTTTTTGTTGATGTGTGTTGGTATGTTATATTTCTTGGAGAGAAAGGAATGCAGACAGAGAAGGATGGGCCTTTTTCTGAATGATTTTCTCCCCGTGTTTCCGACTTATAATTCTCAGTAACAAGGAGTAGGTAAAGATATTTTCTGCAACTAGAGTCCGGAAAGCATTAACATTTAGTTCCTAGAGAAAGCTATCTGTACTAAATGAAGTGCCTAACAGTAGGGCAATTTTAGTTTTCTCAGGATTGCACCAAAGTTCCTCATTGAAGAGGAATTCATTTAGTTTTGGAGAAACCTATAATACTTCCAACAATCCTGAGGAAAAATGGTAAGCCATCTTCAGTTTCTGTCTGTATTTTAGGCCATGTTTGTTATCTGAGTTTCCATAAATTGAAATAGGAGAGATAAGTAAGAGAAGGAACCTGCAGACATTCATATCCACAAGCAGGAAAATCTGGAATGCTGATTCATAATTTGCAAATTTACATTGAAAATTAAGATTTCAAACTGGACACTTAGGAAGCTATGTATACAGGAAAGAGGACAGCGAAGAATTTTATGGTAGTACCATCTGCTTAAACCTGCATGACTAAAGGTCTAGGTACGAAAGCTGAGAATGATCCTCAAGAGACATTTCTCAAACAAAGCCTTTAACGAGAGCACCTCAATTTGCGCATTCACTTCAAACTGACAAAAAAACCCAAATGCTTTCACTACTATAGTAAGCGTGATAGCTCAGGATCTACTGCAAATGGGATGACAGGGTGAATTTCAGCCTCTTTTTCAGGGTAGAATACTTTTGCATCTGGCAATTTGAAAAAAAAAGGGGGTGCTGATGCCTTGTAGTATCAGCAATACAGTCAGGTAACAGAGCAGATCCCAAGGAAGGAGCTTTCAGCAGATAGGGAAGACAGCAGAAGTAAAGAATGCTATTTTTGGTTTAGTATTTCTTCACCAACTGAACTTGATGTGATCTCCTAACTGTGGTGACGTTTCCCACATGACCAGTCTCCATGTTAATTCATCCTGCAAAATAGTGCTTGCACCTGAAGGTCTGCCTGGGTAAATGGTGGAGTCTTGAAAAGTGGTTCCTGTTCTGCTTATTTAATAAATGGTAATTTGTTATCAAAATCCATAACAATATCGGACTGTTGATAGGGTAAATTGTGTTTTTTCCTTCCTAGAAGAGATCACACTAACAGGATAAATTTGTCTTCCAGTTATTCTGTCAGCTTCTTGTCTATTTTTTTCCAATTTTTTCATTCCTATTCTTCACTGGCTATTGTAGAGAATATTATTAAGAAGTAGCACCTGAAATGCAAGTTTATATGTTCTGGTATAAAGTGAAGTACCCGAACAGAACTGCACGCTACAAGGATATTGGTGGGTCTGCCATGATCCAGAGGGACAAACCCAGAAAAAAATAATTGGAATACTATATTTTTTATTCTAGTATCTGTCATTTTAGCGTGCAAAAATAAATATTTAGAATAAAGAACTCGCAGCAGGTTCAGCAGTTTGCACTGATGGGACTAAGTGTAACAGCTGCGGTAAGAAAATCTTTCTGTGTCCTGATTTTATTCTTCGAAAGGGAATCTCCAGCTACTAGGAATGTATGCTACAAATAAAGAATAGCAGAACATCTAATCTCAGTCTCCTTAGAGCTGAAAATTCTTCAAGAATTCTTAGAGACTAATATTTTATTTTAGGACACAGAAGCAAAGCACTGTAGTTCATTAACTTCCTCATTTTTTGAATGTCAAAAGCAAAGTAGAAAAGATAAATGTGAGGAGGCTCTTCCACGCAGTGCTGAGGAAAAGGTAGCAATGATCTTGCTGATCTGAATATTCAGATCTTTTAAAGACAACAGCTTTGCAATGGAGAGTTATACTGTTCTTCTGGAGATGCTTCTGGGGACTCTCACTTCTGCATCATCTGCATCATCTTCAACTTCTGCTTTCTAAAGACTCATGGCCACAGGCAGTACTTCTACCTTGTCAGAACTCTAATCAACATAACCTGCTGAGAGAATATAGAAGGTGCAAATTCTATCAAGTGCAATTTTCTTTAAGGGACCCTGATCCCATGAGACCTCCCTCATTCTGTTAGCAGTGCTGCTCAGAATGCCATTGGCCTTTGCTGCGAGGGCGCGTTGTTGGCTCACATTTGCCTTGTCCATGAGGACTCCCAGGTCCTTTTCTGCAAATCTGCTTTCCAGCTGGTTGGCCCCCAGCATGTGTGGAGTTGTTCCTCCTCAGGTGCAGGACTTCGTACTTACCTTTGTTGAACTTCATGAGGTTCATGTCTGCCTATTTCTTCAACCCGTTGAGGTCCTCTGAATGGCAGCACAACCACTTGCTGTGTCAGCCGCTCCTTCCAGTCTTGTAACATCTGCAAACTTGCTGAGGGTCCACTCTCTGCTGTCATCCAGGTCATTAATGAAGAAGTTAAACAGAATTTGCCCCAGGATTGACCCCGAGATATATTGCAGGAGCTCGGGTCAACCACGCCATGATCAATGTGATCAAGTGAAAGCCGTTTATTTAGTAAAACATGGTTCTTTTATAATCTCTTTGGCACAGCACGCAGTACAAGCTAATCCGCTATTGGTTACGTTGTGCACATCATTTACCTAGCAACAATTCCTAATTGGTAGCACATATTCTTCAAGCTCTCGTTATTGCAGGATAGCTCAGCCCATTCTCCCTACACATGCTGATTGGTTGGTGTTCTTGTTGTTCCTCCACTGACTTCTTGCCAGGTTGCTGTTCTGTGGAATTTGCTCGTTAGGCCTCTTATCTCCTTCACTCCCTGGGACTCTTCAGCCTCAGGGCTTCCCAGGCTCTTTCAGGGAAACATCATAATCTGCTCAAGGCTGAGGTCCATCCCTGAGTCCTCAGACCAGCTGTGGACTCCCACAATATATCGCTACTGACTGGCCCCCAGCTGGATTCCATGCCAATGACCACATCCCTGTGAGCCTGGGCAGTTCGGCTAGTTTTCAGTACACCTCACTGAACGCCTGTTTGATCTGTACTTCAGTTTGCCGATGAGAATGTTATGGAGACAGCTGTCTAAAATGTTACTCGGGTTGAAATTAAAAAAAAAAATCCACTGCTCTCTCTTGCCTCCATGCTGAGACAGTGTCTCTGTATTCCTCCAGATCACCTGTCCCTGCTTCCACCTCTGGTGTGCTTCCTTCATGTACTTGGGTTTTGTCAGGATCGCCTTTTCATCCCTGTAGGCTTCCTCGCATCCATGCATGTGTGTTTATTTTCAGGCAGGAGCAAAAAGGGGGAGAAGGAAGAGGCTTCATGTGAGTGCAGTCTGTAAGAAGAGGGTTCCAAGATAGAAGAGGTCTGCTGTGCAAAGCAGAAGACTGCGTCCATGGGGAGAAGTCTGGCGTGCAGGAAGGATGGCTGCTGGAGCGCTGCTCTTTCCCTGTTATGCCCCTGAGGAAAGCAGGTGTGCGACTGATCCAGCCAGGCATAATGAGGACAAAATGTTTGAGTATTCCCCTGGCATGTGGGGTGTCCTCCTGCCTGCCTGGGAGGACCTCCCTGTGTGCACACAGGAGTAGGCACAGCAAAAGGTGGTGGGAAGGTTGAGCAGCATGAAGCACACACAACTTCACTTTAATGACAATGTCCATAGTTGGTATTTGCAAGGTAGGAACTGAGGGAACTGCGTCTTCCTTTGTCTTAAAATGAGGGCAAGGGATGCATGCTAGAAAGAGCTAAATGTCTTTGAACTACCCTACAAGGAGAAATTGACTGTTATTTTCTCTCAGCAACACAGGAAAACTGAAAAAAAAAATAGTAACTGTTGACTTCTGGTATTTATTTTGCTTTAAGAACACAGCAGTGCCTTTTACCACTCCCCATCTTTTCCTTTTATTCAGCATGAAATTTTAAACTGTGACTCCTGTCTAAAAAGAGACTCTAGAAAAGTATCACACTGTTATCCCATAATTGCTATATAGTCTTTTGCAAGTAAAATAGCAATGTATCTTACTATTGAGTCAGTCTGAAAATCAAGTTGTGTTTGCTCTGGGTATCAGTAAGAAGAATTCTAAGTTAAAATACTAATTAGAAGCCCTGCTGACGGGAACGTGGGCAGTAATAATACCTGTGCCTCTCTCGTATTGATTCTGTGGGAATAAATGGAGTCTTGTTCCGTCACGTAATCTACACTTTATCAGAAGACTAGTAGTATTTAATAATAATGACAAAATGTGATTTTGCATAACTTTCTAAATACATTCGCAGTTTAGCTATTAAGTGTATCTATTTTTGCAGGAATAAAGTACTGTTGCTCGAATAAATTCATGATGCCATTCTCTAAATGCTACATTCTTTGTTACTCATTTCAGGCAGGCCTTTTGATTCTGCCATATATGATGCATCATTTCACCTTGCTGATTTAACTTTGGGAATAATTCAGCTTGGAATAATTCTGGTTTGAGGGACTCAGTGTTGATGTATTTATTGGAAATATTAAGTATGTATTTTATTTTTTGTTCATATTTGTCTTTCCCAGACTTCCTTATAGTGTTTGGTCAGCATCAGTTTGAGCAGTTGATTAGACACTGGCATGGACAAGAAATTATAACCCATGAATCAGTAATAGAGGTAATTTTGCTCCCTGGGGATAGGAAACAAAAAAAAATCAAATAAATCAGAAATTATGATGAGGAGAGCCAGGTGGAAGAGATAGTGGTCAAATCTGGTGAAGAAAAGCAGATGAAACCTCCCGTGTTTATTGCTATTTGTTAGTTCAGATCTGAATTTTGTAAGCAAAGTAATAAATTGTAGGGATAGAACAGAGGGCAAAACTTGTAATGGATTGAAAATGTAACAAGAAATTGCCTATGGAAACTTTTGCTAGCCTATTTAACACAGAGGTTGTGTGAGTTCTAATACAAGTAGAACTGATGGCTAGTCTTGGTTTGGCCTTTTTTAAAGAGCAAGCATTTTATAGTAAAAGTATGAAGCCGTAGTCTGTTACTCTTCCTAAATGCCCAAAGGTATCAGCTTATGTCTTTTAAAATAATACAGTTTTCTACATTCATGTCTGTAATATTTTACCCCATGTGTGCTTCATATAAAATAGTCACAGAAACAGAGAAGTTTGGTGTTGGTTGTGATGTAGCAAAGCTATGGTGTTTGGTAAGTGATAAGGAGACTATTTATTGCAAGGAAGCCATATAAAAAAGGGATGGGTTTTGTATGAAGTGTACTAAAAGAGCTCTTATTTCTCAAGTGCTGGATGAGAAGATAAATTTCTGCAAGTAAAGGACTACTTGTGTGTTCCTGTAAGCTGTCCTTTGCATCAACTCAGTGTTGGTAGGAAACCATCTTTGAGTAAGACCGAGAACTCAAAGGAGGGGATGGTCATGTGCTATTTCAGTCATGCTTGAGACTTACAGCTCAAAATCCTAGTTTATTTATCATTGATCATATAATTCATTTATTTTCTTCAGCCCATTGTGAGACCTGACACAGTGCTGGTCAGTTTTTCTTTCTTTTTCAGCATTAATTGATTTGTGTCTTCTAAGAAAAAGGTTTTATGAGGGGAAATGCTGAGTTTCAACAAAGAAGGAAACAAAGTTCTTATCTGCTCTTGAGATGTTGACCCTAACATCCTTTCTGTTAGTCTTTCTTCAAAGCTTTCAAAGCAGCAGATTTCACCTTTCTTTCTACTGTGGATGTGAAAGGAGCTTCTCATAAATGTCTGTGGTACGTCATTGTCTACCCTCAAAACTCTTCCCCACCAAAATAACTATGAAACCAGTGACAGCATTTAAGTTGCAGCCTGGCGTTGTCTTCCAGCTAAGTAAACCCTGCAGCTAGCTGCAATCGTTTTCTTTCATCCCTCTCTACACTGAGTTGTGGCCAAGTGCTCCATCTCTGTCTCCTGTGCCATCACCTTTACTCATCAGGTCTTGTAGTGAAAAGTTTAAGGGAGCTAAATTAGCAGGAAAATAATTGCTTTTCTGTAAAAGCAGTTTTCTACCTGTTGAGTTTCACAAATTGGGAGCAGATGAATTTTGATGTTAAAGCAAAGGAAAACAATGACTGGAGCACAAGAGGGGAGCAACGTTACCTTTCTTTGTCAGCAGTTAGCTTGTAGGTCAGTGTAGTGGGTCTGGCTGAGCTGGTTTTCCAGATAGCAGCAGTGTTCTGTGCTGGGAGCTAGAAGGGTGCTGATAACACCCCCGTGTTGTGACTGCTGCTGAGCAGGGCTCACACAGCACCAAGGCTCTGCCCAACATTCCCCCCAGTGGGATGGGGTGGGCAAGATCTTGGGAGGGGACACAACCAGGACAGCTGACCCCAACTGACCAAAGGGATATTCCAGACCATATGACGTCAGCTCAGCTATAAGGCTTGGGGGGGGCGGGGGGCGTTCCGTTGTCCTCCAGAGCAACCACTACACGTCTTGGAGCCCTGCTTGCCAGGGAGTGGCCAAACGTCGCCTGCTGATGGGAAGTAGAGAATAAATCTTTGTTTTCCTTTGCTTCCGCGTGCGGATTTGCTTGGCTTTGCTTCTATTATTATTATTAAACTGCTTTTTGTTTCTCATCTTATTTTCCTCCCCTTTCTTTTTGCTCTGCTGAGGAGGGAGAGGGAAAAAAAAAGGGGGGGTGATAAAGCAGCTTGGTGGGCACCTGGCGCTCAGCCAAGGTCAACCCACCACAGGAACAATCAGCTCAGACATGACTGCACCTATAAACATCCAGTACACTGAGAATACTGCTCCTCGCATTGATTGGTGTTGTCTTGCTATCTCCCTGGGCTCTTGTGGTTTTAACTACCTTATTTCCTTTTGTTTTCTACTTTGGTTGCAAGCCTTTTGTTCAGGGAGGGCTTCTCTGTGCTGTATTTGTAAACCACAACTTCACAGCTTATAATTTTTCCTTCCTGACAGATGTCAGACATTATTATTTATTGTTCGAGGAGGAGGGCATAGCCTCCACATAGCTGTTTGCCTTGTGAAGAGCCTTGGTATTATAATATCTCCTCTGCATAACATTAATAAAGCTAATATTGGAGATAAGAACAATTTCTTTAATCTTACTTAACAAGGCTGGGATTTGAGGGCTGGATACAGCTGTGTTGGGTACACAGAAAAATCTGCCACCAAGCTTCAAGAGGAAAGAACTGTGAGGAAAAAGGTATGCACTGGTTGATCGTGTCTGTTTGGCTTCTGCAGGTATTGTTCATAGCAGTGTTGCTCCACAGTACATTCCGTTGCAGGTATGAGATACATAAAAGACCTTTAAAGACTGGATTTATGAAAACCATTGTGAAGGTGGACACTGTGGTTTGGGAGACGGGTACAAGGATACGAAGGCTTTGTTTCCTACGTAACTGATCTGAATATAGCCGAAGGATTCTTACGGGGCCAGTGGGAATTATGTTTATTTTTAAAATGTATTTGTCTCTCTTTTTTTATTTTTTAAACCATCTTACGTGAGTCTATTTGTGTCTCATCAGCAGGGACAAGCCCCTTGGATAGCAGAAGCTGTTCTGTACTAGTTGCAATGGCAATAAGCAGACCGAAAGGAGGAGAAGGGCAAACCTAGAGATCAAATTCAGCACAACAAACCAGGATGATATTGGAAATATTCTTGGAGAGCTGGAAGACAGCTTTGGGCTTGAATCTGTGCTGCTGTCCTCCTCCTCTGCCCTCGAAACTGCCTCTTGACATGTCTGTCTCACTTATGAGATGCTTGTTCCATAGATGAGCTAACACTGGTGAACATTTGTCTCCCTGAGGAACATTTTTCTTCAGATGACAATAGATGAAGGTGAGACTGCACAGAGACCCAGCGAACTGGTTAGCAAGACTGCCTAGCGCATCTTGTCTCACTGTGCAGTTTCATATGACCACTGAACTGACTGGTCATAGACAAAGGCCTTGCTCCTTGCTGTGCTCTTCCAGTGTCACTTTGGCTTGCTGGCCGGCTGAGGCATGGTAAACCAGGCTGGAAACCTCCCCAGCAGGAGGTGAGCTAGGGAGAAAGTGTTTCTTACAGTGTCTGCCCAAGGCCAGGCGAGAGCCAGCAGAGGCTCGGGGAAAAGGGGCATTTCACAGAGAGCCGCTAGCACTGATTTCCATCAGTCAAGCGCTCATACGGGTGTGTGCTCCTGGGTGGTGCCACTTCTTCCTCCTGTCTCTGCTCTACCCTAGGCACTTTCATCTCCTCCCTCTTGCCCTTTCTGATGCTTCTTTGACCCCTTGTGAGTTGACTCAACCCGCTAACCTCACAGAAAAAAAACCCCTTCATTTGCTTGTTGAATTGATGCAGTGTGCGACTGTATGAACCCTGCAGCTTTGTGAGGGAAGAAGCTGCTGAGGGAGATGGAACTGTCTTTTTTTTTGGTGTTCAAACTATTATTATCACCCACTAAGGGTGCAGTTTGATGTTGCACCTAACCAACTGTGTATGCAAGCTGCTACTGAAGAAAACAGTCCTAAACACTCTGATCTGATAAAGGGTGAATTCTTTTTTTGGTGCGTTGCCATAAAGTTGTGTGATTGTTAAATCCAGTTCAAGGGGAGGTGCAGTAATATCTGTGTGGAAGAGGTTAGGAAGAGCAGAACTGTTTCTTTTTGTGGTCATCTCCCTTTGGCTTATGCTATCAGGATGTGAAACTGTCCTCTGCACGCTTCCAGAAGAGATGAAAACAAAACCCAGGTTGGAAAAAAATTAGTTTTAAGTTAGTCAACACACTGATCTGACTTAACAGCTGCAAAGCAGCTCATTCTAACACGGGGAGGGAACGAGAGGATGCAGTGAGGGATAGAAGGAAGTCTCCTCTTTTGACAGCGGTGTGCTCTTAGGTTGGCTTAGACTAGTGTGCGCTTACCCTAGAACGTGGAGCTGTGCCACGGGAAGGGGATTCCAAGTGACGGAAGAAATTTTCAGCTTTTTGTAGTAAATGGCTTGCCAGAATAATCCAACTTTAAAAAAAAAAAATCCAAAATATTTATATTTTATTATTATCTTTACTTATTTTATTATTATATTTATAACTTTCTGTAAACTTAAAAACTGTTATGGCCTGAAATTTGCTTCAAGTTGCTGTTTCTCCGAATAAAGTCATTTCTGTGTGCTGTTTTGAATTTGTTTCTGTCTTCACCTACATTGCTTTTTCAGGAGTTTCTGACCTTAAAAGTTGCCATGGTTGGCTTCTTCTCGAATAGTAATGTTTCCAGTTAATGAAAGAGTCTTTGTGATGACTTTATCATTATGATTATGGCTGCTGCTGCCGGAATAGTGATGAACAGCTGACTCTTGAGGGTCCAGTCACAGTAGAATATACCACAAACTGCTCTGCAACTTTAGCAGGTAAGTAAGTTTCTGCTTAGAAGCATCAGATGATCCTAAGTATTGAAAACAAACCGTTTGTTTCTATTATTATCTGTTAAAAAAAAAGAGGAAGTCAGGTTAAGTTTCCTTTGCAGAGCTTCTTAAAAAAGTGACTGTTGCTTGAGAAAAATAACTTTTTTTCACAAGAAAATCACCATTATGAGCCCCTTTATTTTAAGGAGCATCAGTAAACATAAACGTTCATCATATGTATAGATCTGTGAAGAACTTTATTGCATAATTTGGAAATAAAAATGTAAAGAGACCAAACAATATTACTGTATTAAAAAGTTGGGATAAAAATCCCCTACAGAAGAAAGCAATATGAAAGACCAAACCCAATATAAAACTCAGAGATTCTTATTCTCAAATACCAAAGCCTCACAGAACACCTGTGAGCAGGCTGATTGACTGCAACCATCTGAGACGTTCCTTCAAATTGGTTCACAACTGGGCTTCAGGTCATACTAAAGGATAATCTGAGCTTTAATTCCTCCCGTCCGTGTGGTTTTAACAAGGAGCAGTTTCTGGACAGTGATCTCCGTTTTGCCTCTGTTACTTGTGTGAGACTTGGAGCTCTGCATCTTTAACACTGACCACAAACGGACTTCTGAAGAAAGAAGCTGTTCGTGCATTAGACATGAGGATTTTTATGGTGAATACCTGTATCCAGACTTTGCAGTTTTGTGCTTTGTTTGTGTATTGGGCCGGTAAATTTCTTAATTTTCTGAGGTGCCAAAACCAGTCAGCT
>JAVFHW010073895.1:0-12000 GCA_032159205.1 Eurystomus glaucurus suahelicus | reverse complement strand
ATGTTGGCCTTAGATCCCAAACTGTGTATCAGTGGTATGTGTCTAAATCCTTTTTATGGAAAGCTCCAGGTGAGTTTGGAGCCTGTGTCCTGTATATAAAGGAATGCTTGAACTTAGGGCTGATCTATGTGGCTAATGAGACTGTTTTTCTGACTGCCTCCCCTTTGAGAATTGACAGCCTTAATGCTCTTCATCAGAGTTTCTCTTGGTGGATTGTCTGTCTTTTGTTCTTTCAAGAAAATTTTTCTTTGCCATTAAGTTATAAAAAACCTCAAGTAATTACTGCTGTATTCTGGGAATTATTATCAAATAATAAAATCTAGAAATAGATATTTCTCCTCCCTGGTCTTTGTATTAAGACAAATTCATGGAAGAAAGATTCATCAAGGGCTATTAAATGCAGGATATCCTTGTGCTACGGAGTGTCAAAAGCTGAAGAGGATATTAAAGAAATGTCACTATATGCTTGTCCTATTCTTAGTCTCTTCTTAGGCATCCCCTCTCCATCATGATGGGAAACAGTGCAGAGTTAGCTGATACTTCAGGGTTCTCTACTGGCCTAGGACATGCTCTCTTTGCATCTGAAAAATAAGAATCTGCCTATAATATTACTTAGAATTGGTCAATGGGACTAATGTTTTCAGTGGGTTGGAAGAACTGGCTGCTGCTACCTGTGTCCTCAACAAAGCAGTGCCTTTCTGAAAGGGTGAAGAGAAAGATGGCAGTGAGGATTAGGAGCTACCCAAAGACGTGTAACTTGAAATGAACACCCTCTGTATGGATTCCAGAGCGGGTACTTCAGGTAGCATACCTCTGTGGCTCTGGTAGTTGATGAGATACCTGGTTTTACGTCTGCGCTCACTGGCTCTTTCTTTAGACATGCTTTCTTTGGCCTGCATCTCAGACCGAGTACAGCGACTTCCAGATTTTTAGTCCCTGCAAAATGTCTCCCACCACGCCTACGATTAAAAGGGTGCAGGATCCAGTTAGCTAATTTGTTCCTGGGCGGTTAAAATACTTTACATGAGCTTCAGACCACGGAGTAGATTTGACATACTATTTTAAGACTATATGAACAGTGTTGTGTAGGGGGACGTATCTGTATCTGTCTTGGAGCGGTACTCTAATTGGAGGTCGTCCTTTGTGTAACCCTGTTAATGTTTTAAACTATTCTGGGAAACCCCGTGGCCTTAGTACTATGGAATGTAGTTAGGAAAAACAGTGTTTTCTCAAATATTTCAGATGTGGAATATTTATTTTCTAGCCAGAGAAACTTGTTTTGTTGCCAAGCAACTGACCAGGAGTAGGATCTGCTGCCAACTGTACTTGAAAAAAAGGAAAAAAACCTTCTTACCTCTCCTCAGGCTGCATGTGAGCATTTTCAATGCAGTGGAGAGAAATTTTTAGAATAAAATCTGTGTGACAAGATTGTTAGTCACCTCAGGTCAGTTAGGTCTTTTCCCTCTGCCTTCTCCTGAGTCATACATATTTGAGAGAAGAAGCCACTCATTAAAGTATTGACACAGGAAATTCAGTGACTTTCAAAAGCCTTTCATTTTGAAGTCTGCTTCATCAGAGCCCAAGACAATGGAGTTTGATCATTTGCTGTTTGCTGGACTTCTGGTCCAAAAGCAGGCAAGGACCTTAGAACTTGCAATTCTGCTCAGATTATTTTGTTGACTTGATACATTCACTTGAGCAGATGTTCAAATATTGTTTGTTTCAGAATTCAGGTACCCGAGCTGGTTTTCAGAGGAGCTAAAGATGCACAACATGCACTTGATGGATGAAGGTTAAAATGGGACATAAATTGCTTTGAAGGAAGCTTATAGCAATGTGGTTGTAACGGTTCCAGCACAAGCAAAGTGCTCCATACTGCACAGATCTATTGAATGAAAAGCAGCTAGTTGGGGAGTTGCCTGTTGGTCAACAAATCTGCTCCTTTCATTGGAATTATCTCAAGTGAAAAGTCTTTCTGCATTGACCTTGATGTTGTTAAGATTCATTCCTGGCAGTGGGTATACCCGTAATGGATGCTTCCACCTCTGCTTCTGGACTGGGGGCTTTGTCAGCTATAGGAATGAGGAAGAGTGTTCATTAACTGCTCTATTAAAATATAAAAGGCCTGCTGGGCCACAGGTGGTCACAACAGAAAATGCTGCCTATCTGGATGAACAGGAGAAGAGGAGCAGTAACGTTGGTTGATATAACAGTCAGGCATGTAGCTAAATCTTATGGAGAAGTGAGTTGACAAACTATAAAAATATGCAAGACAGAGCTGTGAAATTTGAGGGGTTTGGAGCTGTTTCAGAACTTCTCATTGGATATGTAAGTACTGTTTCTCGTAGCGTTAATCTTTTGGGGCTTTTCAAAGACATCCAGGAAGCACCTGTTTATCTGGGTTTCCAGTGTGTATTAGTTTATCTCTTCTTCGTTGCATGTATAGTGCAGTTCCATGCTTCACTGCCTACTTTGGACATGTTGCTTGGGTTTCTCCCAGGAGAGGTCAGATGTCAAATTCTTTATCTTTTCAAGCACAAAAGGAGCTTGCCCATCATGCTGCTATTCAGCCTTCAAAGCTTCCTCTCCAACCTTGGCTCTTCTTCCCATTTTGTTCTCCTACTTCAGAATAATGGCTGTCCGTTGACCTCCTTTAGCAGTCAAGGCTCCACATGGTGGCATCACCTGTTCTGCAGCTTGATCTTCAACTGCTGGTGGAGGTTGTGTGCACACATGTTAGTTTGGTTAGCTTCTGTGACCACAGATGATATGTGAGGCATCTTCATGGCTCTCATTAATTAATTAGAACGTTCAAATAGTGGGTTACTTTAAAAAGTGCTGTTTCAAATTTATGTCAATCCCATAAGAACAATTATTATTCTTCAGTAGGATGGAGAAAGATTTACTGAACATGAAGGTGAAGATGCTTGCCTCATTTCTGGTGTGTGTGGGGGAATTAATCTCCCCAGATTCTGCTCATTATATGTTTCTCTAGCTAAGAGTATGTGTAACTTCCGTGCTGATGAGTTTGAGATTTTTGTTAACATAGTTTCATTTGGGAAAAGTTTTGAGGTTTCAGGCTGGGTTCCAAAAATGTAGAGTTATTCAAAGTGTAGTTCTCCACCATAAAACCAGCTAAATCTGGTGCAAAATAGTGCACAGGTATCGGTGATGAATTCTGTTTCTGTCATGGCATGCTGTAATATCAACAAGAAAGTAAGTTCAGCAGTACATGACGACTCTGGAATGTATAACCTTTTGATATCATTGTATGTACAAATACATATTGACCATTTACAGGCTGTGGCATTACCACAGGACAGCCTGTGATAATATTTCCTTCCATTCCTTTAAAAAATTTTCAAAGACCAGTGTTGGGAGCTGTGAGATCTCTCCTGAACACAGCAGTGATAATTTCTGTGCCATCAAGGCCTATGTGATTCAAATTGGTGATCCTCTGCATTGAGCCATGCGTAGGTGTGAACATGTGCAAAAAGAAAAAATATGCTTTATTACTCTTTCAGGTGTATTGTATGAATTATATGAATTCTATCCTACCTTATCTAGTGGCCTGTAACAGAACTCATCCGAGTAGTTCCAAGAGAGGAGGCAGAGAGAATAGAGAAATGCCTTCCTTTCCTTCCTGCAAACGTTTCTTTACCAACAAAAGCAGCAGAAATCTTAAAAATAATCTACAGATTGTAGCAGCCTAAAGGTCCACCCTCAAAGTATGTTCAGCTGTCTTGAAATCTTTCCTGTCTGTGTCACGCAGACGTCCGATGCGGGAACACGGGCAATACTATCTGATTTTGCTGTCCAGCCATAAACAAGAATAACAGCTGATAAAATTATGATCCAGGTCAGTGTTTTGCCTAAATTCATGGTCAGAAATACGGTTGCACCTATTTTTACACTGATAATTTTGAGTAACAGACAGGTTTTCTAAGATGGGGAATTGTATACTGCCTCTTTTGATCACAACAGCTATTGGAAACGTTACCCGCTGAAGCTTGCTTTCCCAGCTCTAATCTGGGCACAATGTAGTGGCTGTGGTATATTAGCTATGGGGATTTTTAAAAATCCTTTGTACTTTAGAATCATAGAATCATTTAGGCTGGAAAAGACCTCTAGGATCATGAGCTCCAGCCTTCATCCCAGTATCTCTCTGACCCCTAGACCATGTCCCGAAGCGCCACATCTACTTGTTTTTTGAACATCTTCAGGGATGGTGACTCCACCACTTCCCTGGGCAGCCCATTAAGAGCCTTTGTGATCTTACTATGTGCTGTGGCTGCTCAGAAGGTTTAGTAGTCGTCCTAGCCCTGTTTTTCGGCTCTACTGTAGTCAGTTTGCACTGGTCTACTGGATCTACACCATGAAAGACAAGTCTATGAGCAAGGTAGCCCATTGCTGTCACTCTGTTGGTATAACAGTTCCTATGCTACATAGGGTGCACGGCTATAAACAAGGGAGTATGGTCAAAACATCCCAACAATGCCTGAAAATTACACCAGCTCTAAGTCACCGACAGCTGATGTAAAGCAGAACAGCTCTGAAGATGCTCCCACATTACACTAGGCTTTGACCTGGAGGATAGCCAGTGTCATAGGCTGGGGCTGCAGTGAGTAGAGATGTATAGGCTATACCTGGCAGGCACAGAGCTGGTAAATAGGGCGGATAAAAGAGTCAAGTAGTAGAAATGTGCTTTCACACTTCTTGTGGTTTGCAGGTATTGCTAACCACATTTTACAATAGAATTTACCAGTGCACCTAATACGAAAGCAATATTAAATCATCTATCTGCTGAAACGCTGCTGCTGTTTTCTTCCAGTTTTGGAAGGTATCAAAGTATTTTAATTTGCCATAAAAGATAGTGTTTGAGGATAGCGGTAGCTCATTGCCAGACATTTTTAGTTACTTCTTTTCTCCCATTCTCACTGTTTCTGCCTGTCTTTCTACCAAGTTGAAAAAACTGGGCTCTGCAACCTTAACAGTCACCTGTGGAATAGTTAGAGCAAAGTGTAATATTCCAAGGCTCCCCTTTCCCAAGGCTTCCTGAAGGAGTCTCTGTTTATCATTCAGCCTGCAGTGCCTGTATTGGGTTACACTAGGAATGTGGAAAGCTGTATGGGAAAATCTGCCGGGCTGTGAAAAGATCTCAGGCTTTGAAATTTTATGGACCACTCTTGCTAATGCACATTCCATATTTCAGGGTGTCTGGCTACCCTTGCTCCTTCTAAGGATGTGATGTACGTTGTGGAATGTACGTGCCTGTTTTGTTACAAGGGCTACTGAAGTGATAAGCAAGGCCACAGAGCGAGGGAAGTCACAGGGAGGAAATCCCATTAGGGGATAAATTATATTGACACCTACTAGTGTTGGTACAGTTAAGCGTCAGTCCCCATTTCCCAAACATGATCTCTAATAGGATAAAGAGCACTGGCCAAACACCTTTTCCACAACGGCATTCCAGTAAGATCCCAGTTTCAGAGTGGTGCCCATGTTTTTCCTATACCCAAATATTTATGACGGACTCATCTACAGGTTAGATCTTGAGCTGCTATAAATCAAGTTTGTACTCCTAAGAGGATTTGCTTTCAGGTATTTCAGCAGGACCTAAGTTTGCAAGTTGCCAAGTGCAGTTAATAGGACTTTGATCAGATGTCTTGAGTTGTGCATGTATTAACTACAGTGTGGATTACACGTGCTTTGTAAAATAAAACAAACAAAAAAATCCATTAGCTCATGAAATTAACTGTTGCTCATACAGGATATTGTATAAGTGGTTTCAAGAGTCTGAAATTGTGAATTGTGTTGAAGAAATTTTTCCCCTTATTTTTAACTTCAGTTTGTCTTGTAAGGTTACCTGCATGCCCTGGCAAGAAAATTTAAAAAGAGAACAAACCAAACAAAAACTTAGGACATGGAAGGAGCTTTCCAAATTAAAAAGCTGCAACAAAATGTAATCATTAAAAGATGTTCCTCTTTTCCCACCTCTGTGGAATGTACTCACCAAGCTAATCAACTTCCCTGACTACCTTTTAAAATGTGGGATATTAACAGCAAACCTGCTGGGTGGGGGGTTAACAGATTGGATTAGCTGTATGTAAGTGCTTATAGGAAGTGAGGCATGCACTCCAAAACTGCAGGAGTTGCTGTACATGGTCATGTCTGATAGTGTTTCTGTACGGCAGAAGACTCCAGGTTTATGACTGCAACATAGAGTTAAAGTCAATCCTGCAAGTAGGTGTATCCCAAGGCAGTTTAGGATTTTATACATCAAAAAGATGGCAAACTTTGCTCAGAAAGCAGCAGAGACCTCATTCAGGTATAATTTATGTCCTGTGGCTCTAGGAAGAGGCTCTACTTAATAAGCATCCCTCCATTTATGCACAGAAAAAATCATTTTATCATCGGATTTGGATGAAATGCTGCGGCCTGGTTTATGCAGATCAGCCCATGTTATTGTAATTTGACTGCAAAATGACTCAATACATTTCTTGAGTAACTGTCTCTGTTCAGTAGCTCCTTATTTTAAAGAACAGTAGTTGTCTATAAGTGACTGAGGTTTTGTTCGCCAGAAGAAAGCAATGCTGGTCTCTGGCAGGCACTGCTCCCTTGAAGACCACCCTTAAGACATCATGGTCTAGAATAAACCTCAGGCCCTAATGAGGGAGCAGGGACTTCACCCGTGATGCCTGTCTATAGCACCTGGATGGTTTTTGGCCAGACAGAGTCCCTAGCAACACCTAAATTTACACATACAGGTTCATGGATGCATTAAGGGGGAAGAATTATGGACACCTTTCCCTAACGTGTGTCTTGTTTTGTTGGGCTTATGTCCAGACCTTAGTGCTATTCAAACCTCATGCGTTTTGTTTAAAATATGAAGCAAATGCATTGTGAAACTAGTATATTTCCAAATAATTGTGTCATCAGGCAATTAAAATAGCATGTGCTATAAACATCTCTAAGATGCTATGGGTGGGAAAGTTGCCAGTTTCACAAGTCACATTGCTTTCAAAAGTACAATGAATGTACAGTACTCTGAACAGTCTGGAAAGAAAAGTCATTTTCCAGCTCTTAAAAATCTTTTTTTAGCTGTTCGCAGTGCTCTGAAGTCAAATTATGATGATTTTAAAGGCAGAACCATTAAGTGCCAATGATTTGTCAGTACTGGCACACTTAAATTCCTAACAACATAGTTGGGCACTTAGTATCTTAATTGTGCAGATGAAATGCATTTAAAGTAAAGCTAGCCAGAAAATGTGTGCTGCTTATATTAAAAAAAATAAATTAATTCGCTTTATTATATTAGAAAAAAACTTCAAATAACATACGTCTTTACTCCAGTGTTGCTGTCTCTGGCTAAGACTATGACTGTGTAGACTGGGAATTTAAAGAGAAGTCTGTAAAGTTTGATTCTTTTGACACGATTAGACACCAGATTATTTTCCTTGACTTTGAAAACTGCATCTCTCATGGGCCTGATCAAATTGCTTTCAATTCATAAAAAATTAAAAGGCATCTCTTGAAGTAATTTGTTACCTTTACCAGAAAGTGTGGTGAACCCGATGAAGTGTAGTTAGAGGTCTGAACATAATGTGATTGACTTCTGGGGTGCTTTCAGAGGAGTGCACAAAGTGAAAGATCATAAGCTAGTTAAAGTATATGTTGCATGTT
Source organism: Eurystomus glaucurus suahelicus (assembly GCA_032159205.1). Classification (NCBI taxonomy): domain Eukaryota; kingdom Metazoa; phylum Chordata; class Aves; order Coraciiformes; family Coraciidae; genus Eurystomus; species Eurystomus glaucurus. The sequence goes on along the minus strand of JAVFHW010073895.1, from coordinate 4,317 downwards.
CTCTGGAAACTGTGGTCATGAAGATCTTCAGTGTAATGTACTTAAAACCCAAAACATTCTACAGGCTGTAACTGTTATCTGAAAAAGAAGAAAAACCGATGTGACAGGTTAATGAGTCCCAAAGTAAGAAAAGTTCCTTTAGTCTATTGCTGTATCACCAAGAATTCCGATGGGAAAACCCAAGGAGAGTGCTAACAATTGGAAAATTTTACCTACCTTAGGGCAGCGAAGCTGGTGAGGGGTCTGGAAAGCATGCCTTACGAAGAGTGACTGAGGGAACTGGGGCTCTTTAGTCTGGAGAAGACAAGACTGAGAGGAGACCTTATTGCTCTCTACAACTACCTAAAAGGAGGTTGTAGCGAGGCTGGTGTTGGTCTTTTCTCCCAAATTACTAATGATAGAACAAGAGGAAATGGCCTCAAGGTGCGTCAGGGGAGGTTTAGGTTAGATATTAGGAAGAAGTTCTTTACTGAAAGATTGGCTGGGCACTGGAACGGACTGCCCAGGGAGGTGGTGGAGTCACCATCCATGGAGGCGTTTAAAAAACGAGTAGATGTAGCACTTGAGGCTGTGGTCTAGTGGCTAGAGAGGTGTTAGGATGAAGGTTGGACTTGGTGATCCTAGAGGTCCTTTCCAACCATAATGATTCTATGATTTTAAAGATTTAAGAAGATTAGCTTGAGTAATAGAATTGTTTAGGAAGTACAGCAGGCCACGTGTACTGTACATTCTATACATCTGCACTGGACAATTGCGCTCATGTCCAGTTGACTCGAAGGAGTCTGTCTCAGCACAGGGAGGTTTCGTAGTAGCTTCCTTCCATCGGTACAAGCAGCACTGCCCGGGCAGCGAGAAAGAGCCCTTATAGTGAGGGTATTTGTAACGCTGGTGCCACCTTGCACTTCAGGAATGGTGCAAGGAGCAATGAATGTAACGGAGATGCAGGCGGTCCTGGCGGTATGCTGAAGGTGTCTGTGCATCCTGATCTGCAGTGGTTCTGGGAAATTCACACTTCAATTTTTCTTGGAAATTGTATCTGGGAGAAGAAAGCTATTAGTTCTTCTTTCCTGATGCTTAGTAATGGGGTATATAAATATGACTGAAACAATGAGCGTGAGAGTGATGAGGAATAGATAGGAATTAGCAAAAGAATAGGAGGAATGAATGAGGATGTGCACTGAGCATTTATTCTCTTTGCCAGATGATCTCTCTGCCTGAGACTTCGAGTTGCAGGTAGGATAGATGGCCTCAAGACTGATGGCTGACTGTTGTCGGTCTAGGTTTTTAATCCAGGCTTCTGCCAGAATGCAAAGTTCCTACCTCAAGATCAATTATACAAGGACATGAAGAAGAAAAAGACAGTCACGGTATTTGTCTGCTTCTCAGGCTACCCAAGATGTGAAACTGTTTCTGCTCACAGTGACATGTTGTTAATGCTTTCTTATTACAACCCTTTGCTTGCAGTGAAAAGTTAAAAAAAAAAACAAAACCCATCCTGCTACACACATCATTCCTTTGCCTTTTTGATGAATTATGATTGTGTTTTCTGCACAGAGAAATCCTGGGGACTTGGGAGGTCACTGCAACAAGGCAGACGGTGCCTGAGCCACTTGGGGTGGGCAGCGTGGCAGTAGCTGTGCACTTAATCTAAATTCATTTCATCACTCTGCAGAAATACCAGAATACACCCAGAATCCAACAGGAGACAAAAGAATTGTACAACAAGCAGAGACGGACCTGAATCAATTGGTAGCTCTGAATTTGGAGGCGTTTTCGTGTGAGTTCACGTCTGAAACATACGGCTTGTCTTCATTGTGTTAATAAAACGGAGGCTGGTGCAGGGAACTGGGTAATGTAAGAAATCTAAAGTTTTAAGCATGGCTCCAAACCACAAGACATACTTAAATAATAACCATGAAGCAGTTTTCTCAAGTGTGAAGGGTTCTTTATAGTAACACCTGTTAAACATCCTTTGATTGTCCATTAACTAAATACCAACAGAGAGGTGTATGAGTATGGAAGGCTGAGAAAAAGATTGAGCTCTAATATTTTAAGGGTAGTTTTAAAAAAATGGTAACTCTAAAAGAATGTGTGCTAGTGTTTTTATTTGATTTTAGCTTCTGAGCATTCCTGTTATGTACAGAGCAGGAAAATGGGTAAATGTTACGTGAACAATTGCACGCATCGAATTTTGAAAATGTGATTTAAGCTGCTCCTTTGCTTGTTGGATTTCATCCTGTGAAGGAGAAGAAACAAATTCTAGTCAGGTCAAGGGTGACACAGCAGACTGCAGATGATTGATGCTGATGATGTTATCTAAGATTATATGATTGGTAATAGATACAAATAAGATTGAGTTTCTGTACAAAGTAAAAATATTAATTGGGTAGCTTCTAGCCAATGTGAAAAGTCCGTAGACAACTGGATTAGAAAAGGGAACTAGATTCATTGGACATTAAATTCTGAGCTACTGGGTTGGTTTAGGTTAAAATGCCTTAAAATGCTGGTTATTAACTTTAAAGTAAAGCTTCTGTCCAAATGTCAAGTGTTGTACCTGCCTACACGTCCATAGTCAACCAGCTGTGGTCAAAATTCTGAACAAGTGGAGGACTGAATTTTTTTCAAGACAGAAGGAGAAAGAAATTTTTTAAATTTTGTCACTTATTTCTGGCTACTGAAAAATTCTCTAATACAGCAGAAAGTGCTGATGCTTTTTCTGTACTTCTGCTCCCTATTAAGTCACCAGACTAGACTTCTATGGAACATGTCACCATTTCACTCAGCTGAGGGTGATGTGCATAGCTTTAGGGGGTATCCCTGCCCTCTTCTTGGAAATAAAAGACACAACCTGCTTTCTCTGCCCCACAGAGATTCCTTAACCCGTGAGTTTTAGCAACGAGACAGGACATCCTGTGTGAATACAGCAAGTCCATATGGTTCTTGAATGCTTTTCCCAAGGTGAGGATTAGAGAACATCAAATGCTGCTTGACGGAGAGAGGAAATCTCGTGTAATGCTTTTGTTCTGCTAACATCTATGTAAAGAGCTGCCTGGGAGTTTTGGAATGGAATCTGTCATCACTGTAATCCTGTTCTGGAAAATCGTGATGGAGACAGCACAGGGAGTGATGTCATTGGCTGTCTGACACAGCCATTGCCCACAGCAAACTCATCTCCTCACCAAACGTGCCTTTGTCTCTGACATTTGAACGCCCAATTGGCGAGGTTATTGGTGTTGCTTTCTTTTTTTTTCCTTCACAGCTGCGTTAAAATTCAAAACACAGATATGTGAGAAAAAGGCTAATACAGAGGAGGGTCTGTTCAATGCTCTCTGCGGGCTTCAGAGGAATTTTTGTGCACTCTGCATTCAGTGTCATGCAGGAAATTCTCCTTTGGTCCATACAATGCAATAAACAACCCCTCTGTGTATTAGCTTTAGATTTTAGCACTTCTAGCACAGTCTATGGCAAGTGGTAAAACTGTAAGAAAGAAGCAGTTTGCTTTATAAGGGTTCTGGCCTGCCCCTGTTCCACATACACCTATTTGGTAAGGACCTGTTACCATGTAGGGCCATGGCAGTTGTATGACATAAGGCAAAACTGCTGTTTATATACTGTGTGCTAGCAATTAAGTTCAACAATTGTATTTGCTTATTATTTTTCTCTGCCTTTGTAAAGTGATGCACCAGTGATGAGAACCGCTGCGATCTGCACTACTGGGATGTCAGAAGGTGCCTGTTTTGTAATCCTGGGCTAGAGGTGAGTACCTTTGCTCCCGGGTAAGTTGCTTTTTGTCTGTGGACACCCTCGTTTGTAAGGTAGTGTTGCAGGCTGGGTTTTGTACAGTAAATAAAGTTTGTATTTAGATATCTGTAGATACGTGTTATTACAGATAATAGCTTCACATAGAACAGAGAGAGTCTTATTTTTAGAGATTAAGATCACTAAGAATGGCATGATTTTAGTTACAGTTATGAGTGCTCGGTATCATTGAAACTTAGCCCACGGAGATTATGCATCAAGAATACACCTTATCCACATAACATTTGCTGCTTGCATGTTATACAGCAGCCTCCAAAATGTTGGCATTTGCTAAAGCTGTACATAAAATGAGGCACCGACATATATTTCTCAGCTCTTGCACTAGTGTGTGTCCCTTGGCTGCATTACAGCTCCATGCCAGGATGAGCCCAGAACACATCTCCATCCCTGTTTTCCCTGCTGTCACCCTGCTTTCTGCAAGCATGAGAGCTGGGTGGGAAGGAAGGAGTGGCGTGCTGAAGCTGCATCCCCGTCCTGGGCAACAGGGGACCCTCCTGC
>JAVFHW010073893.1:373-10605 GCA_032159205.1 Eurystomus glaucurus suahelicus | reverse complement strand
ACCTTCTTGATGTTCTCCACGCCTTACAACACTCGCTACAACTCTTCCTTTGAAGGGCAGGACATATTTTCTGCCCCATTCAGCCTTTAGTTTATCCATCCAGAGAGCTGTGAGGGGCAGTTATGATCTGCAATCAGTGTGTCCTAATGGGAGCAAGAATTACAAATTTCTTGATCCTGCCACTCTGCATCTTTGGGGAACAGCTGTACCTCGCTTCAAGCTTGTGCAAAACCGAGCTATTACCCACTGAGACTTTTGGTAAAATGCATGAAAAACATGGTTGTTTTCTTTCCTGTTGTTTCCAACAACTACTCGTTTCTCCCCATTGCTCTCCATTTTACTGCACTGTTTGTAATTCTCTGTAAAACTCAAGTCTGTCAGAAGAAAGGACTGCCTGCAGGATTTGCGAGAAGGAGAAGCTCAGACCCACCTTCATGAGCTCCCTGTCGGCCTCTGATGAGTCCTCTTTGCTGTAATGAACCAACATTTCGTTCAGCAGCTTCACATTGTTATTTACTTCCTCCAGCGTGTGCATGCGCTTTGTCACTTTTTGAATCCGGGCCTCATCCTTCAGGGTGTAAAACACAGACAGAAAAAGTGAGTTTCCCTGTAAAGGTCCAACAGCTGTTAGCTGTAAATCATGTCAAGTAATGACTATTTAAGGTTAAACTATGAAAAGAACCCCAAACCTCTCCATTCATGTGAACCTTCGCTTATTTTATTACCTTTTCACCTCCATTCTGAAATAATAGAAAACCCCGTATTTCCAAAAAGTCTCATTAAATAGACTTTAATGTGTAATTATTCCACTAAAAATAAAAAGTTCCCAAAAGTTCCTTTCTGACCTTTTCAGAAGATGCTTTTTTTTTTGGTCACTTGATGCCATTTTACAAAAAAAAAAAAGTGTTTGAAGCAAAACATTTACTAGGAACAACAAGCACTCTGTCAGAAAATGTCCACCCATCTCTGATTTGAGATTCCAACTGAAGATGTAGGAGAGTCCACCCTGGGGACAAGAGAAGCTTGAATGAAAACATTCCAGCAACCTGTGCCTCTCCTCTTCAGTCTAGGAGCTATCCTTTCTTTTGGCCAGACCCACAGTGAGTCATTTCCTGGACTCCAGGGTTTCTAACGACTGCCATGGGTGGATGCGTCACAGCTCTACAAACAGGAAGGTGTTTCCATGAAGCTCCTTGTGAGAAGACCCAATGCAATGACTCAGTCCTAGGGGTGGTACTGAGATGCTCTCACCAAACCCTGATGTGAAATACCACCTTGAGCGATGAGAACGTAGTTAATTACATCAAGGGGCATTGGATCCTTGCCCTGTCCTCCACCAGAAACACCAACTATAGACGTTTTTGTAACACAAACATCTCCCAGTTGCGAGCTAGAGTCAAAATTAGAACACGTTCGTATCTCAGAGCCCTCCTAAGTCATTAGATGGCACCCCCTTCGTTCTGGTAACCATGGGGACTAGATGCAAGTTAGCACTGTTAAGAGGTTTTAAAAAAATTATACAAGGCTGGATGCCACTGATGGTTGGTCTTATTCAGTCCCCACAACTTCACTAAATAAAGTACTAACATAATGCTCTCAGAGCCTGAAAAACCCAGGTTCTGCCACGTACACGATCCTAAAGCTCTCCGCCATTTTTAAGTCAAAACCTAGAAAGCAGACTGCTGACTGGGACCAATCCTACAGGAATTTCTTACCTCTTTTACCATGGATTTTATAAGCTTGTTGGCCTCTTGTAAATCATCTGGGTTTTTGCTTTTCAGCAGTTTGGCTAGAAGCTGTAAGACGAGAAGAGGATATTCAGGAAACAAATAAAGACCCTTTGGCAAAGGGAAGCAGTGAAAGGAATCCAAGTGAACAATTCGGGGGAAAAGAGACATAGCTCACTATCAGGCAGTTCACCCTGCTTTCATAGTTACCGTGGCTTCAGCGGGAGTCATTCATGGTTTATTCTCATGTGAGTTGCTGCATTTTTGCTTCTACACAGGACATACACTGTGAAATCTCAGCGACCTCTGACACTAGATAATTATTCCTCCCATACACCATTTTTGGTCCTGTGTGTGAAACGTTCTCTGCCTTCTGGTACTAGAGCAGGATGTCACTTGAACTGGGAATAACCTCATAGTGGTAACACAGGCAAGGCCTTAACTGGGACTTCAGGTTAGGTGGGTGGACAAAGCAATGAGTCCTGTGAAAATACACAGCACCACCCCAAAAATAAAAGCCAAATTAGTATCCTATACTTCTTTATTCTAAATGTGCACTGAGTAATCACTAATGAAAAGCGATTACAATACAAGTCTTCACTGTACCTTGGATTTCTCCTCATCATCAAACACAGGGTTTTTGGGACGAGGTGGCGGAGAAGGAATCAGGGTTCTGTCTGCAGGAATCACAGGATCAAACATAACGATCCCTGAAAGCAGAAAGGGAACCCCTGTGGGTTAGCACACAGTCACGCCAGGCAGCACACCCAGGTCTCCACAGGCTGCTGTCAAAGTTGACACAGAGGCCCTGTCCATGGCCACTAGCACACTGTTCCAATGAACGGCACGGGATCAAAATCACTGAGCATGCTAGCTGGAAAAACAAATAAAGTTTTCTCTGATAAAGGCCAAAACCCCAGCAAATGTGTTGCCATGTCCATACTGCTCCTCTAATAGCTCAGTATAATCAATAGCTCTCCACCATTTGTCTTTCCCCTTTCACTTTAGCCGTTGAACCACTAAGTGAAGTCCCAGACAACCCAGCTTTGTGCAAACTCAAGGGCATGACATTTGTTTGTATAAATGAGCTGAGCGGGAAAGCAGACAGCAACGCCAAATGGGGTGATGAGCAGACTCTGAACCATGAGGGAGGAAAGAGTTCAGCTCCCTGCTTGGTCCCTTGTCAAATCCTTAGATTTGGGCTCTACATCAAGAGCTTTACTGGAACCATTTTTTCTTGTGTTGAAGCCACATGCTTCTCTGCTGAGCTTTTGTCACTGTGCCTACACAAGAAATTTATATTAGTTGAACTAAAGGTACTATTGTAAAGTGACCTAGTTAAGAACACAAAAGGCTACACGGAGGCTCTTATTTCACTTTAAATTAGACTTGTTCAAATGATTTAATAACTGGTTCCAGACAAACCAAAACAGAGGTATTTGCAAGGTGGTAACTAATCTAGTTAAAAAAGCCAACCCAACCCAGCCCAAGGCAGTTAAATATAACAAGAAGCTTTTCAGGGAATTTCTCCCTTGTTCTGTCTCCCCTCAGAACTTGCCCTGACCCCATGTAATTAGAAGCTGTGTATTTTGTGACAGTCCTGCTTAAAGCACAGGCTGGAGAGAACATATGAACGTGCAGCTGACTTCCCACCTTGTCGCTTCAGCATGTAGTAGGCATCCTTGATTTTGGATTCTTCTGGCAATGCAACTGTCCAGCTATACAGCAATTCAATGACTTTGGTCTTCACCTTCTCTGAGACTCTGTCTCCCAGGTACTAAGAGTGGAAAAAAGAATAAATTTTCCACATTCTTCATTTCTTTGTAAAAATAAAGCCCAAACCGAGAGAACGGAAGTGCAGTGATATACATTAGAAGGTGTATAATCTAAGTTCCAAGATGATCTAAGATGTATCTTATTAAGAAAAGACGCTCCTCTAACGTATTTGAAATAACAGCGAAGAGAAGCTTTGTGATTATCTCCAGCAAAAGAAAAGGCAGCTATTCCACTGGTTTCAGGATTCTGTTATTTTAAAATTACAGCAGTACAGATAACAAGCCCCTCCCCTGTCTTATGGGAAAGAATCTGTGAATAATTCACTGCATCAGTCACACCATGGTGTGCCTCTGTCTATTTTTCACCACGTTAAACTGATCATGATTCTGATTCTCTGAATGCTGAGGGACTGAGCCTGGCACTCTTTACACAGCAAGCTGGCAGCAGAGTAAGGATCAGAACGTTACCTTAGCTAACAAACTCTCTTGAACACAGGCTGACAAATGCAATGAGCCAGGCAGAGCACCACAAACATTCTGGATGTTGCCTGTAGCTCACAGAGGCCAAACAAGCAGGAAGTAAAGCCATAAGGCTCAGGGACTAACCTTTGGAGACACAACTTTTATTAACTCGTTTAAAAAGCGAAACTTCCCTACTTCATTATGAAATCTTCTCCCACAATTCTTCATACAAGCTTCCAACACCTGCATCCAAGTAACAAAAAGAGGGGCTGAAATGAACACCAAAACTCTTCAATAACAGCATAGGTGTGTTCTGCTCCTAGGGGGAACTGCAGGACCCTTGTCAGTGAGCTCCGTGTTCCTGCTCTGCGATACAGGCACCAACCTCCCATCTTTAGAGACAGGCTGGTCTCCCACCCTCAGCCGTGGATATATGGGTCTAAGTTACCTCACCAGTAGGTGAGAACACAAATCTTGCCTGAAAATAACAAACAATAGCAGCTGAAACTAAACCAGAGTTATTTCTGACTTGCTCTATTGCTAATGAGCAATCTGGACGCTTCTGTCACGTAGCTGTGCTCCCTCTTCGTGTCCCACCCCCCCCAGCAGAGGAGAATCGGGACACTCAGCCCCACAACTAGCCCCAGCTAGCCCCGCTGACACACGCTGTGCCCCCGCACACACCACGCAGATGATGTAAAATGATATGGAGCTGGATTTAAGAGGAGGGGTAAGGACTACCTACTGTCAAGGCTTGGACTGCCTCCCATTCCTGTGGCGACTGGATTTTATGAGCCAGGAGCCTCACAGCTATCTGTGGCCTGAAACGAAGCAGATCCCCATTACAAACAAAGCAGGAGAACACACTGAAGGATTTCAGACTTTCACAAATATTACTCTTTAAATGAGATACCTTTCACACAATTAAAAGGAAATGCCATTTAGTACTTTTCACCTTTCCATCAGTGTACAAAGGCTAATGAGAAATGTTCAGGGCATCTTTGTGAGCCCGGGTGTTTGTACTTCTAAAAGGAAGCGAGGGCTGGTAGTCTGAGCCAGCAATTCCAGATTCCTGCTTGGGAAGGGCCGAACAACTCCCAGTACAGTCCCCAGCTCAGGAAATCACTTCATTTCTCTGCATTAGTTTCCTTTTTCCAGAAGAAAACACTTTCTCTATAGCTCACAGGAATGCTGTGACCCGGGAGGCTTCCTCAGTTAAGCCTTGTGAAGATTTTAAAGACATGAAGCCCCGTCAGGCACCAAGAATTATCACCCCGTTTTACAGCCCGGCAAAGAGAGTGAATTTGGCTGGATGAGAGCCCTGCAGCTGCAGGAGCTGACATCAGGGGCAGGTTCAGAATTCCCTTTTTCCCAGCCTGTGTACAAGCCATGCTGCCTCTTACAAAAGAGAAACCATGCTTTGAGCATCTTGTTTCCTTTGTAGACAGATTTCCTTGCAGCATCAGTATAGATAAAAGAAAACATGAAAGTTTGATGATAAAACAGATTTTAAACTCTGAATTTTACTTTATTAAGTCTGGAGCGGTTTGGGACACCCACCCTTCGAGTTCTTTGTTGATCTGATCACAGAATCCGATGATGTATTCCCAGTCTTCTTGCCTGTTAGATGGGTTAGTGGCTTTATCTTTGGCAAGGGAAAGAGAACAGATTACCAATTAAGCAAAAGAAACAGCATCAAAGGTCACGCATTTCCTAGAGAAAAGCATCTGACATCCATTGCCAGCTATAAAAAAGGAGAAAGAAGCTCATACATGGTACAGCTGTTCAGGGAAAAGGGTGTGTCCAAGTGGAGACATCCAAATATCCAGCAAGAATCACTGCTTTCCAAAAAACCAGGTGCCAAACCTCAAGTACTTACACACACCCTATTTCCATACTCTAAATGAGAGCACAAGAGAAAATATTTGAGCTCACACAGTCTCCCTATCTCTTCCTATTTGGCTAGAACATTAAAATCCTTAAAGGCCAAACCCTCACACTTTCTACGTAGGAAATTATTTTAGTATTCCCTGGGAGTTTTGTAGCAGTAAGAGCTGGAACATCAGTGTTTAACATAAGTCATTCAGCATTAACGCTTGTTTCTAGAGTGCCAGCTGATTTGTTAGATGCCTTAGCATTTCTCCCGGGAATTACAAACTGAAATTTATTATTATACATTGAGTTGTTCTTGCAAGTAATAAAACACCCCAGCCTGTACCTGATCAGGAATTCAAATCCTATATGCTCCAACTCAGAGAATGATGCTCTACTGACTGAGCTATTTCAGGCTCCTGAAGGATCCTCCCTCGGGATCCAGGAGCTCGCTTATTGTACTGATTGCAGAATAGTGAGGCTATCAGCATCTTTTTTTGTTACGAATGCATCTTCTCCATGTATTCTACTTAATTCTGATGGAGCACTAAATTTACAATAGACAAGATTCCTGCTTTAACCTAATTTTCCAACCAAGATGACCAGACATGATGATTTTTCTTTCTTGTAAGGGAAGAAACAACGCACTAGCTATACATCAAAGGGCTGGCACTTAAGAAGCCTTTCTCAAAATTTTAATACAATGGAAAGAGATGCAGAAAAGAAAATACCGCTTAGCCAGATCGTATAGAGCTGGGGATGAAGGACAGGGAAAAAAAACAGCACGCATCCCTCCCTGTACTTTCATCTCAGAGGGAAACATAACGAAATAAACACATCCTACATCACAAAGTGACATTTTTTACCATCATTAAAACATATCCTTTTACCCTTCCACACGCAGATGAAAACAGCTGTCAAACACCTACTCCAGCACCTCACTTTCACAGCGTACCTTCATCCTCCTGCCGTGGCAGTCCTACAAGGTTTGCCCCTATTTTCCCCTTCACAGAAGGACAGTTGTAAAGTGATTTTGTAAATTGTCCCATGAACTGCATCTGCAGGGGGAACTCGTCCCCTCTGCAGATGCAGTTCATGGGACCCTAGATAGGCAAAAAGGCACCAGCCAGGGAGGACTAGCTGCAGGATCATATCTTGTTGAACTAGCTAAGCTACCAAGGTATTTTTTGAACTCAAGAGATTCAAGGGATGCTTAGTTTAAAATGCAGCTGCTGCAGAGTCAAGCAACTGTCCAAAACATACGCAGCACTTAAACCTTATTACCATGCTCACAACTGCCGAATGCCCTGGAAGCATCGTGAAACTGTGGCCTTATAACAATCAGAAGTCTTTTCATGCAAGTCAGATGGCATCGCGCATGGTTCGGTGCTCCAAAGCACCTCTGCTGCTCTGCAGGCCTAGACGAAAGACAGACAGTTCTTGGCTGGAGTTAATGGCATTCATTTAATAAATGCAGGAAGAGCACAAACTAAGACACTCAACTAAATGAACTCCTCGTTGGTTGCACAGCCTGAAATTAGGAAAAAGCTGTTGTACAAACAGCAAAATGTAACCAACATTTCCCTGTCCCAAGTGTTAATTTTAAAGCTGTTCTGAACATCTCCAAAGATTTCTTGGAATGACGCCGGGCTATTTCACGCTTCCAGACTCATTTAAGTTTTTGCACCAAAAGCTCTCACACAAAGACAGTAAAGTCTCCGAAGGAGAAAGAGATTACTGAAGGGAAGTTATGTTCCATATGAAGAAACTCCCTGTTTCTAGCATCCATAAAATCTCCATGTGAAACTCCAGTTCATAAAAGTCAATGAGCTCCATCAGAAGTCCTGCCCTGGCTCTGGAGACTGATGTGCCTGCACGACACAACACAACAGTGTGTACGGATACTTATTACTAACCTCAGAACAGCCACATCAACACAGCAACCCCAGTGAGCTAAATCACCTCGCTTCACCTTTTCAGGACACCCTGACATGAAGCCGCATCACATCTACCAAAGCATAACTTAAAATCCTCTATTTTTATGCAGAATGCTTAAAATGTGGGCAGGGAGCTCCTCTGCGCTGCCTTACAAATAGGCTTCAGCCCTTATATGAAAGGATTCACTCCAGGAAGGAGTCTTTGGTGCTCTGGAATATCAAATCCTTGGCTTCTTTGTTGGAACTGCCAACAAAGGCCTGCTTGGCACCAGTCACAAAGTTTGCTTTCAGAGACACTTGTCAGTGTCCTGACAGGACAGACCAGGTCCTGTCCTGAAAATTCCATTTCACATTGGCAGCCAAGTGAACCTGAATTAGCAACAAAAGCCTCAGCACCAGCCCAATCCTGCCACCACCTCTGCCTCACTGCTGTGCGGAGGACATGGAGAGCTGCTTCATACCTGACCTAAGTGTCCGAGCCATTGAGTCCTCGTCAGTTGCTCGGCCAGACCCTGAAACGCTAACGAGTCAACATTCAGATCCATCATTAGATGTGAAACAAAGGTGCTTATTTTCTCTCTAGAAAAACAACACTGGAACGCAGAGAACCACAGACCATTAATTGCCTGGTAATGAATGCTCATATTTCCCTGGATTTACTTCTCTACTGAAATGAGACAAAAGCCATCCCAATGAAGGGTTTCCCCGAGGTCAGGCTTAGCATATGAGTTGGGAACCCCCCAGTCTAACAGTTGGATTCCAGGAGGAGAAGGAGAATGTTGGCCTGTGACAATACAAGGAAATAAGAGATGAAGGCAATCATAATATTTAATCTGTCTACATCTGTTACATAGCTGGACATTGCCTGAGCCTGACATGAGGCTTCCTACAATGTGCTTCCTTTTGGATGCGGTAGAAAAGGCAGTGCTAAAGTCAAAAGATCTGGCTGTGTTTGTCCAACTGACGTTATTTCTAATCTCCTGTTTCAGCGAGGTGCAGAAGAAAAGCCTGCCCACAAGGAGAGACTAGAAAGGATCACCTTCACTCATCCCAGCTGCCCGAAACGAGGCAGGAGACATGAAGATGCTAGATCATCACTGGCTGAAGTACAGATCTTGCTGCAGTATTAGGACATGAGGATGATGTTGCTTCACAGGTCTACAACTCCACCTGATGACAGTGGCAGGGCAGCACAGAAAGCTGCATGCCACCGGTACAGAAAAAAAAAATAAAAATAATTGGCAGTAAGAAATTTTCCACCCTCCCGGGCCTGGGAAGTCAGCTGTGCTGCTGAGCGATGCCGGCTCTCCCTTTAGTGCACACCCTCAAGGTTAGCGTTTGACACCGCACAGCTTTGTGATGGTTACAGGAAAAAAACCTCTGAGGAGGCCTGGTGAAAGCATCAGATGCACCAGCCTTTGCGCTCTGCCTTCCTGGTCTGCACGACTCCTCCAGTAATTTCTGTACACTAAACACTCCGTGCTCGCCTCCGATGGGAGGAGCGATATAATCACACCAGCACAAATCACTGTAGCAGTGACCTGGCATAAATGCACCCTCTTAAATGAGAGAGCAACACTCAAGCCTTGAAAAATGTGTACACCTCTGCAATCAGGCTCACTGCAACATTTCTGACAGTGAGTAAGGCCTCTGCAACACCACTCTTTAGCATATGTTCTCCGGTGCAGAATATCCTACTGCTTGGCCAAGGAGAGAGAACTTGTCTCTTAACTTCCACCATTAAAAAATAAGCCCACAAAACAAACAGTCAGGAAGCTTTCCAGGCTCTACAACCTAAAATATCCTTCCTACTAGAGATATTTTCACACACAAACTGAACTCGGTGAGTCAGTTCTCCTCAGAGGAAGATTAAAAGGAAGGGATGTGGGTGTTTCTTCATGTGTCTCACTGGCTACAATAGAAGATATTGACAAACTGTGGGAGTTCAGAGGAGGAGCAAAAATGCTAAAGGGGACAGAAGGGCTCGCTCTCTCTAAAATGAGAAGAGCTGAAAACATCACTTAGCCAGTAACTGCTATAACAGATGATACCATGTACATGTTGGAATTTTATATAAAAATACCAAGAAAGAACAAGCATTATTTTATCTTCTTTATGGAAGGTTAACTCCTAGGGGTAACAGGTTTTATACTCTAAGGAATTTAGGGTAATGACACATTCTGCTGTTTGCCTAGTGCCCTACTACTTAGGAATTTCACTCATTGCTGCAATTAAACAAATAACTATTAAAAAAAAAAAGAAGAAAACCTAGACAAGAAGCCAGTGATGTGCTGGTCAGCCTCCCGGGGAACTAGCAGGAGCCCCTGCCTGTGAAATATATGAAAAACAATTACTGTTACAACTGATTCATTCAAGAAACCCCCCCGATCTGCCAGCACTGGGTTGGGGTCCTGCAGCACTAGGCTCTGTACAGACAACAGCCCAAAAGCCACCCAACA
>JAVFHW010073892.1:85103-99566 GCA_032159205.1 Eurystomus glaucurus suahelicus | reverse complement strand
CAGCTCAATCTGAAATGATGGGAAAGTGCTCCTTCATTTGTCACTCAGCAATTAATATGTTGAATCTTGGCTGCATTCTACTTCCCCATCACTTATTATGTAATAAATGTATTAGCTGACTGAAAAGCGATGGGTCTACACCTTTAGTATCTGGTTTAGCATCTAGAAGTATCTAGCTTACTTCTCAAATTTGACATTAGAAATATTTGTAAAGTTGCTGCCTAGAATCCTATAGAAAAATACTTCAGTAGGATGTCTGAAAAGTGAATGAGTGTAATGCTTACTCTCAACATTCATTGTAAAAAAAAAATAAAATAAACTATATTTTGCTCTCTTTTTACTTTTTAAAATTTTGTTTTCAAAAAATAGAAAGCTTAGGACTGTTCTTGCACTCCAGGACTTGCCTGCCGCTGCCTCTACTACTGTTTCTCTGATTATTCCCTCATGTTGTCACTGTGCCTTTGGAGAGAGGAGGAAGATCAAGAGTGGGTAGAGGGGTCAACAATAACAGGTATAGTAATAGGCAACTAATTCCTATTGCTTGCTTTGAAAGTACAATAATAGAAGAGGCTGAACAGACAGAACAGAAAACTAACACACAGAATCAAGTCACACCTATGTTGAGAACACCAGGAGGTGAGGCAACTAAATGTAAATTGTGCCAAGTATAACTTTTTCAGGGAAAACAGTCAGATGGAAGCACTTTTCCTTTTTGTATATTTTTACTCTCTACTCCCACAGCTCAGAGAACTTTGTAGCCTTTCATGCCCTTCAGAACCTGGAGAGAAGGCAATACAAGTTTCTTCTCTTTCTGACCCAAAATCATATCAACCCATCTGCAATGTCATTTTGGATCATACCTGACCCTTCTTCAGAATTTTTGACTGAACACACTTTCTGTAAGGTATCTAAAAGTTTACTGAAAGAGAAAAAATGTCTGGGGACAAAAAACCTGTGACCAGAAACATGTTAGCATCATTGTTACGGAGAGTATTTGTGTATTTTACACTAAGTGGAGAAACCTCAGCTATAACTGTTGAGAAGCTTCTTTCTCTGTCTATTTCTAGACTTGCTCAGAAACTGAACAAGTATTGCTGATGCAAGCTCAACAGAAAGATCTGTTGGAAATTTAAAGGCATTAGCAACCTGTGGGCCAAGGGCAACCAGAACAAAAATGGCTTTGCAGAAAACGTACAGTAATCCATCAAACACTTCTCAAGAGAGCTCCATCTATGTCAGCATAAATTCCTCTCCACCTCTTCTCTGCTACCTCCTATGCACACAGCAGCTAACAGCAACCTGTGCTTTTTAATAACACCTGATTCTTTTCCTTTATAATTTTGTTCCTTTGATTAAGTCTTTATCTAAGTAGTGAGCTTATAACCTTGTCTTAAGTCAAGTTTAATATAAGTGATGAAAGCATAGGTTTCCTAAATACACAGCATCTCAGCTCTTTCTCCAGCTGCTCCTTGCTATTCTGGGATGGAAAGTGTTGAAAATCACCCAAATTCAGAGGTTCTACTACCTCACAGCTTCTGTGATATGTTGCCAGATGGACCAAACTTATATTAAGAAGATAGAGAAGCAAGATGAAATTAATATAATTAAGGCCTTCCCCAACCCTTTTGAATTCTCTCATCATAGATGTGAATTATTATTCAAATCAGGGCCTCCAAATAGCATGTTTTATTAAGTTAATAATTTTATACATTTCCACATAACAATTTTATACACCGAATATTTCTCTACAAACGTAAATGGTACCCACATTTTTCTTCTAGACATCCCAGACTGGCAGCTCTGTGTTCGAACACAGGTTTTTTTCAATTTAATATCCTTACTGATTGCAATCCTTCATTTTATCTCATGAGAGTTTACACTATGCATATCTGTGATCCTCACTTTTAGTGATTGAGCAACTCATGACCATTTAAGTATGTAGTATAACTATTCTGTTAGATATCACTTCTGTTCTAGAAGAAACAGAGAGCATAAATCAGACTTAGATTCAACATTTCAGTCAGATTTCCATGTTCTATCTCCAGTGATTTTAAACACTGTTTTAAACACATCAGAAAATGCATTACACATAGCAAGATAGGACCTAGTGGGTCAGTCATGTGAAGTCACGTGAGTTTGTATGGCAACAATACATAATATATCACAGTCTAATGTTAAATTTGGAATACATTCTATTGTCCACAGAAGTCAGAGAAAATTAATAAATCCTTTCCATCAGATTTTAATGGAAAAAATAAAGAGATGGAATGTCTATAACTCTTGTGATTTTTCCAATGTCTGAAGTATTTTTTACCCTCATGGCTTTCTTTCTATTTTACATGTCTGGTTTCAGCTTGCAGCTACTGGGTTTCATTGTACTTGTGTCAGCTAGATTAAGATATCACTAATATCTAGTTTCTATCCTGTAATTGAGTTACCATTCAATGTTCTTTCTGATAAGCTAAACAGACTGAGCTTTTAAAGTCCTTTTTTTCTACAGTATCTTCTCTGGTAAATAATCTTTTCTGTATCCTCTCTTAACATTTCAAGATCTTTTCACAGTGTTACATCAGCCTAGACAGACTATCAAATATGGTCTCAGAAATGAGAGGTAGTATCCCTTTCCTGCTCCTATTAGCTACCTTTTTCGTGTAGGTATCCAAGAATTAAATGTTATCACAATCAAGTCCAGGTCTCATAAATCCTAGATTTTTTTTTATGGTCACAATTTTTTAGAACCAAACTTTATATGTTGTAGTTGCTACCTGTGTTCATTATTCATTGGTTGTATTAAAACGTATTCTGGATTAATTATCCCAGTTTACCTACACAACTGATTATGGTTGCCTATGTTCATCAATATTAAATGTCTATCATTTTTGCCCAATCTTCAAATTTTAGCAGCAGTAATTCTACATTTACCTGCAGATTGTTTGTTAAAGGGTTGAGTAGCACTGGGTCTTTGTGGAATCCCAATAATGAATCCACTGTTGACAGTGATTCTTCATTGACAAATACTTTTTGAAAAACATCTAACAGCCAACTTTTAAATTATTTAATATGTATTTTATTGATTATGTATACTGCTAGTGTATTAAACACGACATCATATGATATTACCACAAACACTGTTAAAAGTCTAAACCTATTACTTCTCTGTGGTTATCTTTACCAACCAAACTTATCAAAAGGGAGTATCATGTTTATTTGACAGGTCCTATTTAAAGGAAAAAAGAAAAGGACAAAACTGACCTCATGTTAACAAGCATTAATTGTACAACAGTTCTTCAATCCTTCTTTAACTGAACCCCTCTTCAACTTTTCATGTTACTTAATCTAGCATACTGAAGCTCATTGAAATGTATCGGCTCTCCATGAAGTACTGAACACAGCAAAATTTAGACCTCTAGTCCTAGGAATAACCCATCAATATTTTCTGATAAATAGACTTCAGAAAGCTTGATACCTTGTAAATGTATATCATATCCCCTAATGTTTTCTAAAATACCTTTTCCCACATAGTTCACCTCCTCAACCTACCTAAATCAATGTATCAGCTGGAATTTCTAGTAGCTGCAAACCAAGAAACTAGTTCAAGAACTGCACTTTTATTGGCCTGGGATTTTTCTGAAATAAAATTTACTAAGATGAGAAGAACAAACATCCAATGTGAAAGTGCCACAGATAAATATGCAGTGTCTTGTATTTATTAGGACTCAAAATTAGTTTGTAAGTATTTCTCTTTTTCCAACAGGAGAAACAAAATAATTACAATAAAGGAAAATGGAAATTTTTCTTTTACTTGTTATAGCACATTGTCTTCCATAAAATATGGAGTTTGTAGACTAGATAAAACTCCCATGGTACTTAATCTTGCCCCTGATGCATTTGCTGCTCATGGAGTCCTTCTGTGGTCACCCTGAAGAATTCCAATAGCACTTCACAGAATCAGAATAGCACTTTCCTTTCAGAAGACTGGAAATAGGGAATGGGATGTATAAGCCATCCCCAGGGATAATTTGTGCTGGGCCCCATAGAGAAGGCAGTGGCACTATAAAATGCAAGGAGGTATGAAGATATGCTCTAGAAGGTATGAAGAAGAGGTTAAATCTGTATCTGATTGCAGGGAGAAGACCTGTGTATGAATTTAGAGCTGGGCAGCATATAGAAAGACTATGTAAGCAAAAGAAGCATTAATGCGAATGGAAATCATTTCCCTAATAGAAGGCAGGGACAAAAATATAGTGAATTTTCTTCTGCAAAAAGGGAATGAGGAATCAAAGGGATGGTAAAGTTTTACTGTGCTGCTTCTGTATCAGAAACACAAAGGGAAATAGAAGCTTCCTGGGTGGTGGCAGCTCTTCTTATGTATCTCTGTACCTGCTTGGACAATTTTTAAGCATTTCAGTCTTTCCCCACAGCATGAACTAAAACTCAAAATATTATAGTAAATAAGACTGAAAATGTAATTCATTTTGTGCATGAGGAAAAGCTCAAGACACAGATAAAGAAGCAGAGCCTTCCTAGCTGACGCAGTAACAATGCTTAGAATTATGAGCTCAAAAGTTCATATGAAAGGATCTATAAATATCTATATTGCTATTCATCTTGTTACTACTTCTTGCTTATTACATTTTCCTTCAGCACTTTTCCACTATTCTTTGCAGAAATCTCTGTTGTAGTAACACTGCTGTAAATCAAGGTTTCATTGCTATGATATAAAGATACAAAATCATATCTGTAGTGTTTTTGCAGTGAATTTTGAAAGAACAAGGCCAAATAGCCAGTGGCATTACTTTTCTGATCTGCAGCATGTAATTAAGTTGCAAGTTTCCAAAGGCAACAACAACATTCAAATCAGAAGCTAAATTACAATTTGTAGGTTGCTGTGGATTGGTTCTTTTTATGGCTTTGGCCTAATCTTGCACTTGTAGTACTGAATGTTTATGTAGACAGATAGCATAGAAATCAGATCGACAAATCAGTTAGGCAAACTGACTGTAAACAAGCCCTGAGACTCTCAGTTCTGGATTGAGAATCAGCACCAGAGCCCCGTCATCAAGTGCTGCAGGTCACCTCCCTGGAGTCATTCACTCTGGGGAGAAAAATAGCCTTCCATATATTAGCGCAGAGGTATGTGCAATGAAATTAGGTCCTTAAGATCAGTCTCACAAATGCCATTTCCCTCTCCAAGTCAGTGGGAAGGTGTAGACTGATGGCTTTCCTGATGTGTAGACCAGTATGACTGCTTCACAATTTGAATGAATACACTCAGCATCAGATATAGATGTTGAGTTGGGAAAAAGTTATACTATGCTGCAAAAATTAACAAGATTCCTAAGAAAATCAGGGCATCACCAAAGCTTTTCAAAATAACTTGTGAAAAGCCAAGGAGACACAGACTGAGTGAGTGCCAAGACACTAAACTATAGATTGCATAAAACATCAGTTTCATAGTAGAAGCTGGTACTACCAACACCTAAACAAGAAAGCAATTGGAGACACCTTCGTTGAATTCCAGAACTCCCATTGGTCTTAATTAGAACAACTGAAAGAAAGTGTTAATTTCAATCAGCTGGTGAAAGATGCTGCTGTCACATTCAGTCAAGTTTTTGGAGTTTAGTTTTCAACTTTTTAGGTAATAGAGAGCCTTACATAAAATATACTGTTTCCCTGGAAAAATATGTGTACTTTTTTCTTTTTTATTAGAGAGTATTCACAGTATTATGAGCCCAGAATGTGTGTTAAAACTATTTTTTTCTAGGTAAAGTTTCTTTGTTTTATCTAACAGAATTGGAATTTAACAACAAAACAACCTATAGAGAAAATAATTGTACTTTTGAAAAATACATTTTCTAACAAAGCCTACTGAGTAATCTTCTAGTAATAGACAATATTAGACATCTAATTCCTGAGTGCCTAATCACTGCAAAATAACATTTTGAAATTTTTTTTCAAATCTTCAAAAATCTTATTTTGGTGTTCTGATACCAAAAAAGTTGGCTGTAAAAGAACTCTCTAACATTAGTTTGCAATGTTAGCGTTCCAGAAACTTGTCTGTGAGACTTTGAAATATATCTGGTTTGAAATATTTTTTTTTCCATTTGCCTTCTTCAGTTAAAGCATTTGATTTTTTTTATGCTTTAAGTAACATAAAACTTTCAAGAAATTGAACTGAAACTCAGATGAGCTAGGATACTTATCTAGAGCATGGAAGATGAAAGTTTCTATATCTTTTCTCCTTCATTCACAGTTCAGAGAAGAAATTGAAAAATTCTACTTTTTTAGAGTATACGTATGGGTTCTCCAGAGCTGATTGCAGATTCATCCACTTTTAGAAACAGCAATAAAGTAATCTGGTGAGAATTAGGATAGTAGTTAAGAGACATGGGAGGCGGTATTTGCACTCTGAACACTCCAAGTAGATTTTGAAACAGTGGTGAATTCATCAGTAGGACACTCTTCAAACATAGAAAATTTGGATGCAAAGGCTTAGTCTAGGGTCTAGGCTCAAGATTAAACCTTCTGCACCCTGGGTAACTACCTTAACACAGGTAGCTGGAACACTGCTGTCCCCTTAGTTTCTAAGTCATATAGAGAATCTCACTAGCTACCTCTATAACTGTTTTAATTCCATAACAAAATGCATTTAAAAAACCGACCCTTACAAGTTGTCATTAATCATACCCTTTACAAAGTAATATATTGACATATATGAAAAAATCTCTGGTTTCTTCCTATCATCTCCCCTCAGATCAGGTCAAATAAACATGTTGAATTAGGGATTCTCCTACGTTTTCTATAAAATTGGTTGTGTGGCTATTGCACCTATAGAATGTATAATTTTTCTTAAAGTGCCACATTCACTTTATACATTTGCAGATGCTAAATGTTAGCTGTTCCTGCAAGTTCAAATAGTTTTCTACAGGTTTCCTTATTACAGTTCCCTTGGTTTCCACTTGCGCATGCAAATCAGCCTCCATATACAACCCAAATTTAAATAATCAGGAGCAGAAAATATTCTTAAATGCTCTTTGCTGAACGTCCACTGAATAAATATTTGGGTAAATATGCCACAGAAAACTTGGAAGTTCAGCCTTCAGGATTGCACAGACTTTCACCAGAGGATGAAGACTATGGTCTGTAAGAACTCAATAATGGACTGCTTTTGAATATTTTATATCTTTAACATCAGGGAGATACATGATGTAAAGGTCAACACAGTACGAGACATTTCCCAACACCCTGAGTGAATCAAGTCTATCAGCCGGTATTTAGTAGGATTTCCCTCTATGTTGATTATCACCACAGTTCTATGCAATGTACAGTGGAGATCATGCACACATCATTTTCACTGTTCCTTTGTTTCTCAGTCACAGGTTGAGAAGAAAAAAAAAAAAAGCTACCAGAACAACAAGAGGCACGTGATCTATTATCTAAAAGAATACAGGCAAGAAAAAGAACCATAAGAAATAAAAAGATGAATGTAATGAAACTGCTGGAATTGCCTAGCTTGGGTATGTCCCTGTGAAATGTTTTTACAAGGACATCCTTCACCAGGGTGAAAAAAAATCCTAAAGGTTAACTAGAAATCACTTTCCTTCATATAAAATCTTTCCCTTCAGTAAATGAAGACAGGATGAACAGCTAAAATTACTAATTGGTTTACTGATCAGTTGTAGTTTGTTTGATTGATTTGCAATTAATTCTGGTTTGTGGTGCACAGAAGAGGAAGATTGGCGCCAACCTTTGAGGCAGCTGATACTCAATATCCTCCAGGAGAGCTGTGGGACAGAATATCAATAATCTGTTTTGAAGCTGCTACTGAAGGTATTGAGACTGTGCCTTGTGCATTTATAAGAGCTCCGGGGAGTAGAATAAAAGGAAACCTGGACTTTGGTAATACTTATATCTTCCTGCGAAATCAGACATTTTAAACCTTACAACTGGTGTTTGGTACCATTCCTATTTCAGAAAAGTGAAAATATTTTTCATAATCTGTACTACTATTGGTGCTTTTGGTGAGAATTGTCACAGCATTCACTTTTTCAGAGTCTTTACAGGTAAACAGCAACTTTAAATTAAAAGTCACTACAGATGTTGCTCCACTAATACTCAGAAAGTAACCCTGATAAGAACACAAGTATGCACAATGTGTGAGAAGTATATAACTTTTGATACATACAGAGCCACATTTAGAATAGGTAGAGCTCATTTGTTTCAGTTATGCAATAAAGTTCTTTCAATTAACCAAAAAAAGAGAAAGAATATGTCTGAAGAGAAAGAGAATTTGAATCCAAGCAAATATTAGTTCCAAGGAGTTCAAGAGGAAACTCATGTGCAAAATTAGTATCTCTTCCTCTTCTGTATTTGTCCATATTTGTGATGTGACATCAGATATCTTCCTTTAGAAAACTGATTTAAATTTCACTTTAATATTCACTTGATGAATCCTTTCCTAAATGCCTTATAGACTTTTGTATCACTTTCTGCTTGAAGTGATTTTCCAGGAAGAGATAACGACATTCTTTTACTCTAACACTGTAGGTTGCTTATTTGTCTCCTATTACTACTGTATGTTTCCTTTTGTCTGGTCCAGTATGCAATATTTTTCTTTCTTTTCCTGAAGTTTGCCTATTTCATACAAACGTCTCTGAAGAATTTCTGCAAAATGTATCCTCTTCTGTCGCTTTCCAAAACTTTTCCAGGTATCTTTATTATATTTTCCTAATCTCTTAAAATAGAACAACGTTGTTCTGAAATTACTTTTTCATATCCTCTTTTTTTCTGTTCACAACAGAGAGGAATATCTAATGATCCGATTTTCTATGAAAAGCATGTTAGGAAAATGTATTTAATCCTCTCTTATTGTTGTATAAATACATTTTAATGCATGCGAAGGTTAATGTTCAGTAGTTTTATTTTCAGTATTTCAATATTTGTGCAAGCAGTGTTATTTATAGCATGAAATGCATAACAGCTTTTTTTAAATTTTTTTTTTTTAAACTTCTATTTAATGACAGATTTGTGTAGCATAAAAGGTAACAAAATGGATGGGGATGGGAGAAATGAATGGCCATTCATTGAGACTATTTTTGAACCCCTAATAAATAAAACACTTGATTAAATGTATAGAAGAGAAGTGATAAGGAAAACTGAACTGAGCTTAAGACTTCAGCTTTTCACTGTAAATGTGATCTTGTTTCAAACTGTGAATGAGTCTAAAACTGCATGTTAGTAGCCGCATTAGAGATACTGTAATAGTGGTGGATCATTCCCGTGAGAAAGGCAAGCAAGGCTTAGTGGTTCCTGTGTAAGAGAGCTATCTGTCACAGATGTCAGTTTATCTGATTGAGACTCCTTAGCTGCTGCTATACTTGCACCCTTCTCTATATCAAGACCTTTTGCAACTACAAGCTGCCAGGAGGGAAGAAAAAAAAAAACCCTTCTTCTGATGAGATAGCACTGGCATCTTTGTGGCTTTTTGTCTCAGCATTTAAACAGTGGATTTAATTGGCTGACATTTGAACTTTGACAGAACCCTAATTCTTATGGGATATGGGGTTTTTTACTGTATTTCATAACCCTTCCATCATTTCACGTTTCCTATACCATTAGCCCTGTATGCAGCCAGTCTGTCAAAGTAATCTATAGATCTTTTATCTGATACACCAGCTGAACACTTGTATATTTTTGTTGATCAAAGTCAAAGCTTTCATGAGCATATTGATGAGAAAAACAGTAGTGAGGAGAGCTGTCCAAATCATTAAAATGTAAAATTAAGAAAACAAAGGCTGTTCAGACTTTTAATCTATTTCTTTTTCCTAATGTCTTATTTTGATCTTCATAGAGATTTGATTATAAAATGAAGCCTTTTTTTTTTTTCTAACCTTGAAAGCAATTCAAGATGAGGAGCATGCAATTCACTACTGAATAAAATGACCTTCAGTACAAGATAGTTTGTGGACCACATGTTCGCTTAGTAAAACAAAAAATGTTCTAATGCTTGCAAAAGAGATTGTGAACAGGTTTTGCTCTACATGTCCAACACACACATGTACACACACCACCAAAAACTGCAATTGAAAAACCAGACAACTGTCCAAACCAATTTTTTTTAAACTGAAATTTGATGTTGGGGTAGATGTAAGTGGCGTCATTGCCTTCACTGATTTATGGGAGGAGGGGGAATATGTTTTTACTCTTGCATTTCGTACTGGACCACAGATTCAGAAAGTAACAAAGTCATCCTAATTTGCTGATCTGTTATAAAACCATAGTTTTATGGTGAGAATAATGCAGTAAGACAAGAAAGCAACCAGAAGAAGGAAGGAGAAACTGGAATTGTTAGAGAAATCAACTCCATTGTTTATGATTGTGTGTGTAAAATTTATGGATTTATCACATCTTTGTAATGTATTTACTAAAGGAAGCTCTGTTATAAATCATCTGTTTTCCAATAGGAACCTACATTTTTCACTCTAATCTCCAGTTGAGTTCACTGAGGCAAGAAGGGGTCAAATGATGAGCCCAGTGTTGCATGATGAGTCATTGAATGAACCAGGAGCACTAGGATCCTCCTTGCCCCTAGCCCTTTATATCAACAGGCCACAGGGGCTTTGTGTTGCTTCTTTCAGCTGCCTTTAAATGCAAAGTGTTAGAAATGTCTTCCATTAAATCTTACCCTGGCTCAGACAGTGTATGCAAATGCAGTCCTTGAGGTAGTCTGTTCACATACTGGATAGGTTTCTCTGTTTTTTCTGTGACACCCTTTCTGCGGAGATTTGTTTACTGATCTCCATAAATCAGCATTCTCATCAGATGTGATAATGAAGTCCTGTGAGAGCCAGCCAACACTTCCACAGTCATTAAGTAGTTATCTGAAGATTTCTTTCTTTCAGGACTTGATTCACCACTGGCTTTCTTTAGGTTTATACTGGCGCAAGTCTAATGGGTTCAAATTGTTTGCAGTAAATCAACACACAGAACTAAGGCCTGAGCTGGTGTAAATCAGTGTAGCTCTACTATGCTCAGATGCAGCCATCCTTATTTACACCAGCCAAAGATCTGTCCCATGGAGTTCAGACAAGGCTACTGTACATGGTCCTGGGCTAGGTTCATCTTTGATGACCAGGTATTCCCAGGTGGAGTGTTAGGGTTACACTTTCAAAAATGAAAATTGTGTTTGATTAGAATGATAAAGGAGAGACATTTTTGTGTGTGATAGTTTTGTTGTCATTTGTTTCATTTTTCTCTGCAAAAACAGCACTCCCTTTCAGAGCTGCTCTTCTGAGGTTTCATCTGCAGTAGGAGGAAAACCACCGACTGCAGGCTAACAGAGTGGCAGATGTAAAATAAAACCTTTGGAAGACATTTAATGCGTGTGAAAAGAAAAAACAAGAAACCAAATCTACACAAATTAAGCACAGTGGGCTAGTCCATCTGTACTCCTTCTACACATTATCAATGGGCTGCGAACAGACAAAAACTTAGCAATATGCTTAGATGTATAGGTCTACCGAAGTCAGAGGAACTTATCATGTATAAAAATGGCTTCTTCTAAGTTCTTACAGAAATATCTGTCCTATTTGCCTGGACATAAATATTCCATTTTCACTTCAGTATTTTTAGAATTTTTTAATAGATAAAATGAAAAAAAACTTTGAATTGAACAGTTGAGTAGAAAATTAATTTTGAAGTTTTAAAATACAATCAATTTGTTTAAATTCTGCATTTATTCTTTTTCTTATTTATAACCAATCTTAAGTGTTAACATGCTCACAGAAAAGCTATTCCTAAAGCCACATTTCACTATGGAAAGTTTCAGCAACAAAAAATTTTTTTTGTTTATTTTCTTCCAAGCAGCTTTTCAAATCTGCACTGAGCATATTGGAGCTGTGGTCCAGGCCATGTGAAATTCTCAGTGTCACAAAAGCAAAGAAAACAACGTCTTTATTACAATAGTAAAGCCTCTGTTTATCATAACGGCACCACACTGTATGGAGGAAAACATGACAATTCTCCACTAATAGCCATTTCCAGTGCATTCAAAAGCTAGAACTAACGAAAGACAATCCAAAAAGGACAGAATTCCTTTGGCTTTCAATATGTGCAGTGTCTCAGTTACACTTTGAGACTTTGAGAATCTTCCACCGTCATGAAAACTATGGTGAACTACGGTGTGTTGTGTGTAGCTGAGGGCAGATACATAAACTCTGCTTTGTAACAATTATTTTACGCTTTTATAAAGCATGCTCCTATTTCCTGTGTCATTGTGTACTGTTTAATTTTTGTATCTATTAAATATTAAAGTGGGCAAGTGGGTTTAAGTTTAATTTTAACAGATAAAATTAGGCACCACGAGAAATAGTATGTGAAATATATCTAATAATAGAAAGTCATATTTCTGTTTTGCTATATAAATGGCTGCAAATGTAGTGGAGCAGTTTTCAATTTACTAATGTCACCAAAAGCAAAACTCAAACAAAAACTACTCCCACCGACATTCATGAGCTTATGTGTTCATTTCATAGTGAAGCAAAAAACAAAAAATGACAAAAAACAAATGACAAAAAATGACAAAAAAAACCCCAAATGACAAAAACTTTCATGGTCAGATTTTCTGAATTGTGGCTTGTATTTACTTGCTAGATATTTGTTTACATATGATTGTGAACTTTAGGACCTTAATTATTCTTATTTTTAAAATATACCTGATTATAATGTTTTTTAAACTTGTTTGTTTAATTTGAGTATTAATGTGACTAAATACACATGAAAAGGCAAAGGAAATCTGGTGTAAAAGTGACCCAAATCTGTCTTCAGTGAAAACTTTTCAAGATTTGCTTAACTTTCCATATCTACTTAGAACACCATGATTTTTAGTACATATTTTCACTGCTTTGCTGAATAAAGAGTTCTACAGCTTATTTCTCACAACAGAATTCCCTAGTTTCTGTGTAAAATCATTTACACAAAGCTCTAAAATAGCATAAATTCTTGATTAAAACATTCTTAAACCAGACAAGTACTGTTTTACATGAAACTTTAAAAATTAAATGTCAAGGCTCTTCCAATTTTTTAACCTCACTTTTGGAGGGAATCTTTATTTAAAAAAAAAATTGGCAGTTGCAAGTGAAACTAATTCTCTCAATAATATGAAGCATCAGAGGAATGCCTTTTAAATTTTGTTTAAAATTCATATATATATATTTACTCATATATACATAGAAATAAACAAAATTGTATTAAAAACATTTTATTTATGTTGAAAGCTTGCATGTAGAGAATTTTCTGTGATAAATGCTGTATGACTAGAAAAGACAACTTTTAAAAGGGATGCATACAGAAAGCAGAAACTACTTTAAGCATATGGAATTGAAAAAACAATTACATCAAATTTCAAATACATACAAACATATCTTTCATTACCTGTAACTTTCAAGTTCTAATATCTAAACACAATAAAAGTACATAACATAACCATCTTAAAACCATCTAATAATTATGAAACAGAAATTGCAAAAAACCTGGAAGACTGCTTTTTCTTCATGCTTGTCATAAATAGGAAATATTCGCACAACACTTTTTCATTATTAAATATGATTTATGTATTACTAACGGCATATCATTTACATGCTTGAGCATTCCCACAGAAAAACTATTCATTATTTTCTGAAAATACAGAATTACCTTCCATTTCAACAAATATTACACTTTTGAACTGTGTCATTTCACAGATTCATAGGGATGGAATTTTCACAACTTTAACAAAATTCACAAAGAACAAGTATTTTCATGTGTTGGGCGTTTTTAAAATAAATATCTAACATTTAAAATGCAAGGAAAGATACTCCTATGAGATATCTATTGAACACCAACAAAAAATTAAGCAGAGTCTGAAGATTACTTTAGATATGATATAGTTTCTTCGAGTCTATATATTATGAAATGAAATTTATAATGATTGGTAAACAAATTGCCTGATTGAAGTCATCAGCTGAAGCTGTCTGCTGCAGATTTACTGTTCAAAGCTCCAGTGACCTGTTTAATGACCCTAAACCTTAGTGTCAGAAGTTCTTTCTAATCCTTAAATATCCATGTCTAATAAATCCAGAAGGCTAATAAAAGGACTTTATTTTTTGTATTGATACAAGTATGGATTTATTTATTCTAAATTACTCACCAGAGAGAGACATTTCATTGAAAAATACCTCTCAGAAGTGATTAATTAAAACCAAGGTGTCATCTTTAAACAAATTGCTGGAAATTGTATCATCAGAGGTAATTGACAATATATCTTTTTAATTTCATTTGTGATCTCTTTACTGTCCTTTTGAGGTAATTTTTAAACTAAAAATATTTTTCTAGTTTCTTCTATGCTGAGTATAATAAATGCAACTCTCTTTTGCTACAACCGCCACTGTATAAGTCTTACAGTCCAAAAAAAAAAAAAAAAAAAAG
>JAVFHW010073892.1:62062-84703 GCA_032159205.1 Eurystomus glaucurus suahelicus | reverse complement strand
TCCCCTCCCTTTCCCTTTCCCTTTCCCTTTCCCTTTCCCTTTCCCTTTCCCTTTCCCTTTCCCTTTCCCTTTCCCTTTCCCTTCCCTTTCCTTCCCTAGTCTAAAATATGAAGGTAAAAATTCCTAATCCATGGAGTTATGTTTCCACTGATGAACATAATTTTCTTCCCAATAGTTAGAATTGGCAATAACAAAAAGCAAGCTCCACAGAAAGATGAAAGATGGGGGAAATCTGCATCTAAGCAGAGTTCACTCACGTGGGCCTTAACTGGCTTGCAAATGTGAACACAAAGATGCAGCTGCAGGATACACAATTTTCAAACAGTTTTGCTTTTTCCCTTGCACTGTAGACAAGGGCAGCCCAGACAGCTGGGAGAATCTCTACAGCACAGTGATTTGGGACATTCTGAAAATTTAACTCTAATTTTCAATAATTAATTTTATTTATGCCATGAGTGTATGATATGACTTCACTGGACCTTTGGTTTATACCCACAAAACACATTGCTGGATAATCTCTACATGTAAGGAGTGTGTCATCTATAGGCTAACTTTGAGGGGGGCATGACTTTCTAAGTTAGAAGCATAAAACAAAATACCAATACCTACATATACCACATTTAACTTACAAGTCTTTTTAAAAATCTCTAGAAATATTCAGTAACCAAAAGCATAGTGAAGAAAGGTGGCTTGGTAAAGCACATCTAGCAATGGGTTCTTTAAAACAAAACTGAAGAAAATTTCCTCTTCCATTGAAGATAATAATTTTGCTATTGATTTCAGTGGATGGAAGTGCCTGATGTAGCCTTACTTTTCTGACTCTTTCACCAGCCAGCTGCATGAACATGGGGAGCAAATGCAGCTGAGTTCATTCCTCTCCATCATCTGCTACGTCTGTTCAGGCTATGAGCTCTCTCCTAATATACAGAGACTTTGATGACACATGTGAGAAGGGGAAAAAAAATGGGACCTAGCCCAGCAGAAGCTTCAGGAGCCACCATGGTATAGGTCAGAACTGTATTTCATTGATTGCCAAGCACTTGTTTAATAAAGGAAGCACTGCAAATGAAAGCTTTTTTTACAGTTCCTTCTCATATTTTCCTATTCTTAATAATCTTATTCCCTTATTCCAGAATCCCTGACATTTAAATATTAATTTATGTCTTTCTTTAGTTGATTAAATAAGGAGTCAATTGCAGCTTGTCAGCCGTCATTTACTGTATTTAATCACTTTTGAATATTATTCACTCTGAATGACACTAAGTAAAGGTGTTAGGTCTTTCTCTGGAGTGAGTCTTCTCACTGACAAGTTACTAAAGAACAGGAGGCAGAAGAAAGTTAGTGTCTGACTGACAGCTAATAAGGCCCTTTCATGAAGACACTTGGAGTGTTGTTGCAACCTGCTGTCCAATTAACAGATCCCTTTTAGCACTGCTCTCCTAGCTCATCCACCTCAGTTTTATATTAGCCTTCTGAAAAAAAAAAAAATATATATACAAGTTTTTACACTAATCTTTAAAAGCATACAGGAGAAAATAAGATTTATTAGATATAAATAGGTATGTCTATATATTCACATACAAAGACAGTATGTGCATATGAGAAATGAGAGAAATAGGCACACACATCCATATGAAAATGCTTAAAGACCATACTGTAATCTGCCTGTGAAATGGTTAACAGAGAAATAAATTGACATTCCTTTCTATGTATGTTACAAACATTATTATCTCCAAGTCACATTTTAATTTCATAGTTGATGCTTCAGCTCATGCCATGTTTATAGTTAGCAATGGCCTATTAAGCTGCTAATTTATATACTGTTGTGAAGGCCTCTGTAAATGCTGTTCTATAAATAATAGAGCAGTGATCCATAACCACCTTCCATGTAACAGCGTAGAGTCCACTGCAGCTAATATGAAAGAACTGCTTGTTGCTAGGTGCCAAAATGCTGCCTGCCTATTTAGGAACTGCTATAGTTTTGTCTCCCTGCTAAGATGACAAAAGTGTAATTAGAGATTAATCAAGAGCTACATTAGTGCCACAGTTTCCTGCAGACTGACTCTTGTTGCTCACCAGCAGTTAAGTGCATCTGCCTGTATTTACCAGTTCTCTAGAGATTTTAAAATTTATTGTCATATTTACATGGGCAGTTACAGTAAGGGTTATCAAATGATGGAAGAAACTTGGCAAAATGAATATAATTTGCAATTGTAGATATGACTCTGTATTTATTTTTTAATTGTTCACTGTATGAGAAAGGTTTTTAATTTCTTGCCACCACATACTTAATTCACTGGGATGAGAGGAAGAGGGTTTAAACCCAGACTGTTTTAGCCTCTACTGAAGACTCATTAACATAAAACTTTACACAATTTTTAATATTCTTATTTAATTCTAAGTCTTTTGTAAGCTTCATTTAATATCATATAGACCTTTTGTCTATTTAGATAGCAAGCAACTTCTAGAGCTGCTGAAACCTTTAAATGTTTCAATCTATTCATAATTTCACGTTAGGGAACTATATAGTTAGATTCCTGAGATATCACCTTGATTATATAACCACAGCTTACATATTTCTTGATAGAAAATTAGCACTTACTAGAAAATGGTTGTTCAGGGTTCTCTTCATTGCATCATGTAGTAAAAGCCACAGAAGGATTTTGTTCAGATATTTATTACAATTACAGAAATTCTTATTTTACTTTATCCTTTCCAAATTTGGAACTTTTAAAATGATCCAATTTTTCCATAGGAAATATATTCCATTTCATGTCTAGCTTTAGTAATAATATAATAATGAGAGACAGGAAAACAGATGGAAAGATTATGGGACTTAACCAAGGTTGCATAACAAATCATTGGTATCTCAGAACAGATCTCAGTCATTCTGCATAATGCGGAGAAACCTGTACTTTCTTTAAATGAAACACTGCAGATAATGTTACTTGAATGCCTGCTCCAAAGACTGCCCATTAGTCTTAGCAACCAGTCTGTGCTGAGTTCTGTGCTACTTAGTGTCCAAGCCCAAGATTGATTTGGGTAAAATCATGGCATAATCACTGGCATATAGGAGAGTATATCTAGTATGACAGTAAAAAGGTGGTATTTCCACCAGGAGAGCAGCAACCTTTACAGGGAGATGAAAACTAACCCACGTTCATTAATGAGATCAATGCTTACAACATAATGAGCCAATAAAAAGCACAAAGACAGTAAAAACACAGAGGTTGTGCAGCCTACTCCGAGTAACTTTATTTAAACCAAGCAGTCAGAATCTGAGAGCAGGAAAATGCTGTGTGAACAGCTCTACTGTGAATAGATTAAAAGTGTAAACTCTGAAACCCATTTTCCTTCCACACCTGATCCTTTTAAAAAAAGACGTACGTGTTATGTGTTGATTAGTAACTGATGATTCAATTATAAAAACAGTTTTTATATATATATATATATGTATAATATAAAAACTATGCATGTATTTATGTGTATAAATACATATACCTATAACTTCATGTAGAGCTGTAAACAACAAATTCCTGTCTTGTGGCAATAGAATTATGGGTTAGAGAGTTCGTAGGAGTGGCTATATCTACTCAGAAAGCAGACCTAGAGGAGAAAACTCTGTACTATAGCATATGGCTCTATGTATTTATTCACAGCTCATCTCCTCAAGGGAAAAGCAGAAACTCTGGTATTTTCAAAGGAAAAGGAGAATGAGGCAAATCCCTCCCCATGCCCTCCCCTCCCAGGACTTTTTAGAGATTGCTGCAGATATTATGGCCCGTTTGACTTACACAAGGACAAAAGCTTGCAGATAATAGGCTTAACAATGAGCTTCTTATTTGGTACTTCCTAATCTTTTTGTTTCCTTTTGCAAAGATTTTTACAACACTTAAAAAGATAACATTTAGAGGAGTTATGTTCCTTCTTTCTTACATAGAATCTGGAGTTCAAATCCAGCTTTCTTTTGAAGATAATATTTTCTTCTTTCTTAATAACTATTATAAATAACAGCATAAAAGCAGTTTTGGCTCTGCACAAAAACTGATGAACCTCAAAAGTTTTGAGAAAAAAGTCTATTATTGATCTAGTTTTATCTCCTGTGTCTACAAACATGGTATCTGAGTTCAGTGTCAATATGTGTTCTTTAACAAATGCTAATTTTTCTTCCCATCCTTTGTTTTATTTTTCATGGAAGAAAAATAGCTCACAACTACAAGGCGTTTTTTACTTAGAAATTAGCTTCTTTTTCCCTCCGAGGGATGAGACAGGAAGGATGCATCCTTTCATTATAACTAAAAAAGTCTGTTTGTCCATTAAAAAAGTGTAACTTCATATCTTAAAAAAAGATGAAACATGTTGCAGCATGTGAAAAAGTAAAGGTTTCTGAAGTCAAGCTGGACAGACATTAATAACAATAATTGTCTGAGAAACAGTTAAGAGCTGGAAACCTAGGCAGAAGTAGGGCTCATTTTTTTGTCCTCTGGACTGTTGCTCTTCTGGATTGATAGGACCTTGGTTTCAATATGGTGAAGAGTAACAGCTGCCAGAACTCAGACATCTCCATAATCATCACCTGTGGTTATAAATTACAGTATAACTACAACCATAAGTTATCTGAGCCATAACTTCGGATATTCTCTATCATATGGGAATTGTGGCTTCAAACACCCTCAGACTAAGAAAAGCTGGCAGATTGCAGCTCACATTTCTAAGAAGGTGCCCAAATTCTTTAGATACTTGCAGAACTGGGTGACAGGTCTACCAATGACTGTGATCCTAAAGATGTCTAGGGCTATGGTACTTTTTTTTTCCTGGGAGGGTGGGGTGGGGGGTGGGAGCTGGTAGAGGGAGTTGTTTTTTCTCTTCTTTTCCTTGGCACAACTGCTGGAGCTTTATGAGAAGCCATACTGCTATGTCTAGATTGTAAAACCATAAGAACAAAAACCAGGAAAATGCTTTCTCACTGTGTGGTATTCAACACTCTGAGTATGGTCAGAGTCTCATTTTAACTGCTGAAGGCACATGAAGATTGATGAAGGAGGTAGCTTTTAGTAACTGGTAGAGATGCTGGAGAACAGGCGGTCTAGATAGCTGCCTCAGATTTTAGGAACCACTGTTCCACATAGCCTTCATTAAAGAACTTTGGATTATACCAGAGAAAAATGATAATTTTTTTAAAAATAATTAATTTACATGCAAAACTAAATATACTGTACTGTCAGTCTTGAGTTTTAAAGAGGTGATTATGTATTAAAATAAACCCTAGGTTATCCAGGATTAAGGAAGAACATATGTATAACTCAGTTACTTGGGATCAAACACGAGATCCGAAAGGCAGCTGCAAAGCACAGATGAACAATTTTGTTCAACACAATTACCTTGATTGCAGCTAATCTGATTTGGGCTTCTGTATGTGTGTGTATGTGTATCTAATCTTACATAAGAGTTGATCCCTTTGCTGGATGAATTAGGTCAAAATACAAAAGACAAAATAGCTAATAAATACAGAAAATTATCAAAATTTAAAATCCAAAATTATACTCTATTTCCACAAACCCAATGCTTTGATGAAAATTGTTTATTACATGGATAAGTTCTTAGCTAGAAGGCATTTTCTGGGCTTTGAAGATTTTGCCATAGTCTTAGAAAGAAAAAAAAAAGAGAGCAAATTGCTGTGCTTTTCTGTAATTTTGTAAACCAGGGTGTTTCAAGATAAATTATACTAGCGGACGGTATCTGTCTTGTACCACAAAACACATGTAAAATACCTGTAATTTAGTGATTTTGAGGCATGCATGGAAAAAGGTAATAAACACAAACACATCCATAGAAGTTTGTAGACATGCAGACTTCACAAGTTGGAAAGATCTCAGGCTTGCTAAATATCAAAGATGGGATCTGCACTGCACAACAAACTACCTAAAATTACCTTCAAATTTAAGGTGCAATTTATTTCAAATGGCATAAAGTTGTAGACGGCAGCACTAGCATACACAGACACACTGGATGTCTGTGTGTATCAGTGACTGAGTTCTCATCTGAGAACTCATTTTTTGGGTTATAGATACAGTTGTATTAAGATAGATTGTACAAAAAGCACGGGTAGATATAAATATGCAACACAATATATGCTTGTAATCTCCCGGTTTAATTCCAGTTTTTCTTTCTCTTAATAATTTAAAGTCACCTTTTCTGTAAAAATTTTTTTCTTCCAGCTGCTTTTCTTTCCAAATTCAAACATTTTATCTCAAAATGTTATTATATGTACAGTGTAGTTTCTCGTAATTTTTTGCTCCTTTTGCCATTCAGGAAGCTCCTACTGGACCCAAGCATATTTTCCTTTCTAATATTTGAAAAAGCAAAAAAAAAAAAGGTGATTGCATTGTCTCTCGCTTTGCACCAAAAACTGTAACAGGAAAGAAAAGGTGACTTGAGCAAGAATAGTGAACTTTAAATTGCCCATTAATGTATTGAATTTTATGAGGCATCATTTATTCTCTTGAATTCACACCACCTTGAAACATGAACATCTTTCTAGGAAAGACCTTTTCAGAATAGATGAAAATACTTAACATTTTACTACCATTTTTCTGTTTTACTAATATATTGTAATGGTTATGTTATCATTCATATCATAGTTAATTTTAAGACATAGAATACAACAATTACTTTTAAAGGCTTTTTACTTCTCTTAGATGTAAAAATTTTTGTCACAATTTTTGTCTTCAAAACACTTTCACAAAGAGTGTCACACACATCATTCTTTACAAAAATTCCCCCCCCAGTTTTCTGTGTTGTAGGGCCCTTACATATTATACAGCAATAGGTTCTCGACAGCGTGGGCCTTAGACCTGTAGGAGAGACCAGGGGTTAACCTGTCAACTTGAATTACACCTTCAAAATTTTTATTAGCGACAGAAAATTTAACGCACATTCAAAAACTATCCAAACATTTCCTTGAAATCCAAAATTGTAGCTGATGCTTCTCAGTGTTAAAAATCCTAAATAACTTTGTATTTTGTGAGCTCAAAAGATTGTGGTAAATTATACTGGGTGATCCATGTGATTCATTCACCCTTGTGAATCATGGATGTGCACAACCTACCACACATGCACAGAGAAAAACAGGAAGCTTTCCACAGAGCTCAGGTTTGGCTAAATCTATGTCTTCCCTGTATAAGCAATGAGTTTTATCTCTGTCAGCTATGTTAAACAAATAGTTCCATGAACCAGAATAGTAATACCTCATTTTCAGAGATTTGTCCCTTGTTATGGATTGAAAGCTCTGATTAAGGCTTTTCCCCTAATTAGGATATCCATAAGGCCCTTCTTGCATATAGGTCCACTTATGTCCCTAAACAGGAGCCAGTAAGATGGCTTTTCTAATGATTTGGGTATTAACGCTTTTATACCTCTGCCTGCTCTCTTGTATAGGGCAACTTGCATGAATATTTATCTTTTTAAATTCCTTACTCAACTGTCAAAGTCACTCATGGTTTAAAAATGAGGAAGGAAAGATAGGCACACAGCATGATCACAGGAGCTTCACTTTCTTAAAATTCAGGGCTAAGAGTGGCACAAATGAAAATGGTGCTTGGATGGCCAGGAACCATAAAACACTGGACTGAAAACATACGAATGAACTAAGTGTGAGAGAAATGCCTGAGAATGGTCATTCTTCCAGCAGACCCGATGCTTAAGGAATATGCACAGACTTGAGGCAGACACAAAGTTACAGTGTGTCCAATTATCTTGTCATGGATGAGGCTAATAACTGTCTTTTTTAACAGATAAATGCCTTGGCACCTGGGTATTTTCCTGTGTATCTGTTAACCTACAGGCATAGGAGCTTTCCCCTATCCCTGCCATCAGCTGCCCCTCTGAACCAGGGCTGTGCTGCAGCCCTGTGGATCACTGCTCCTGCGAGTGCTGCTGCTTCAGGAGCAGGATCCAGAAACAGAAAAGACATTTCAGCACTGGCCAGGCAGATTCACTGGCTCTGATGTATCATTTCCAGAAGCACTACCTCTTACAGACATTTCAGCATGGCAGACTGGTGGGTCGAAGGGTAAAAGCAGGTTACTGAATGGGTGAAAGCAGATAATGGGCATTTTATTACAAAGGCATCTCTCTGTTTAAAGCTGTTATTCTCAAGGATTATTCAGGTGACCTTAGTCATGATTTTGATTTCATAAAATGGAACACTGTTCATTTCCACAACTTATTATGTATATGGGAAGTATTAACAGATTTAACAGATTAACCTCTTAACTACTGGGCTTTTCTGAATAAAAGGATAATCCTTTTTTACATTTCTCATCTTGGTTATCAAAATTAACAATCAAAGTGGAGTGAATTGTCATTCATATTTCTGACACATTCAGACTACTCTAAATACAGTGAAAAAATTAAACAATAAGCTGCTGTTTAAACATCTGTTAGTTTTACTCTGAAAGGCTGAGATAGCAAAGAATAATCTAGACGTGTCAACATGCATTTTTTTTCCTAACTTACAAATTCTCTGCCCAGAACAAATATAAGATTTTCTCATTGACAAAACTAAACACAAAAAAAAATTTCTTAGGGTGTTCTTCAGCAAAGAGTATTTTTCTTCCTTGGTTCAGCAAAATAACTGAACATGAGCCTCCCTGCCCTTGACACAATTTTTCTCCCAGACGCTTGGTCACATTCCAGGGCTTCAGGCAAATACTTCACATTTACCTCCATCCCTCTTTGCTCTTAATTGCAATTCACTTTGCTTTCTAAAACGCTACTGTGGATGCAGAACCCCTTTGCCTTTCCTCTTCATTCCTCACAGTTCTCACCACAAACAGTTGAAGAAAGAACAAGGTTCTTGGAAATGGTTGAACACAATCACTCTTTCTAGGCAACCTTCCATTCCTGATTTGTGTTCAAAGTGGGACAAGCCAGAAGATCCACAAGTGGCTGGATTTCACTGGAGTGTGACATTGTTGTGTTTAAATTGCTGACAGTCAACCCCTAGGCATTTAAGCTCCCTGAATAGTTGTATTTGCATGATTAGCTACGGTCTTTCCTTATACCACAAATTCTGTCCAATTATGCTGTTTTGAAGCCTTATTCCAAATTCAGGCATTTTATTAGCCTAAATATAAACATAATGTAAATATATTTATGCTATACAAACATAAGCATAAGTAGATATTTACCTTGGAGAGTAGAAAAGCAAGTATTCAGTCTAAAATGGATCATAAGCTTTTGGAAGGAAGGAATAATAGCAGAGTATGCCTCCTTGCACTCCCTCTCAGTGCCAGTCACACTGTAAATTCATATATTCAAGACATGTTTTAATTAAAGAAGGTCCAATATATCAAAAAGGTTAGAAAAAACTTCAAAATATCAACATTCTCACCATCATGTGTTTGGTCCTCTCTCATACTCCTAACAGATGTGTTATGTGGGTTGGCAGAAAATAATTTATTGGATCTCTCCTCATGACTGTGATTTAAATGGGAAGTCAGCTTAATGCAACTGTTACCAGTGATCTTACTGCCTAAGAAAACATCATTGTTTTGAATATCCTAATTATTCATTAGATGAATAAATGTCTTTTTCATGTGGGAATGTTTATCGCTTTTTGAAGATGAAATATTATCTTCTTCCTCCTTCTATGATTTCCTTTCATTTGTGTTGATAGTTTCTGACTTACTATCTGTCCTGTCTGCAGTTTGTCAATGGATACTTCCCAGATCAGAACAAACATTGCTTCACTTCCATTGCTGTACAACATTTGGTGAAATAATGACCATATGGCCATTATATCCCTAAAACTCCTACACGCCATGGAAGGTAACAGCTCTGCGGTAATGCTCCATGGCCCTGCTTTTCCTGAGCTTCAGTCTGAAACTCTGAGGTTAGGGAGCAAAACCACAACCATTACCTACAATGTCATTTACAGCTTTATGCAAGAACATTTTTCTTATAAGAAAATTGATGGAAAAACAGTTCTATCGTATTCCCAGTCATATTCAACAGCCAGGCAAAGGCTGAAGGGAGAATAGACCTCAAGTATACTGTTCACTAACAAGTGCCACAACTTTTAAAAAAGGTTGTGATAAAGCAACTTCAGCAATAACATTGCCTCTTGCTGCTATGGTGATTAAATAAAACAGTATTTGTATGAGTATGATCATATTCGGACAATATGTGCTTCATTAGGTTGTTGGACAAATAAGACTGCCACTGGACTAGTAAAGAGTGTGTTCTTAAACAGTACTTAGTTGTTACAATGAGTTCAGCTGAGTGAGAGCCTACTGCATGGGTAAATGCACAGGAAGGGATTTAGTGCTGTCTTTTTGTAACAAGATAGTCTATTTTGTGCCACATCAACCTATATATTCACACGTCTGTCTTTTTTTTTTTTTTTTTTTTTTCAGTAAAAAGAATTCAGTCTTATAAAGGCGTAAGAGGACTTGACCAGTTTTGAGTAAAGATTCCAGTTCAGGGCCAGCTTATGACTTACTTCAATCTCTGAGCAATTAGTGAGACCACTTAAGTGAGTAATTTTCCACTGATTTTTAGAGTTTGTATTGTGGTCTGATGCTCATCAACAGTGACAAAGGCTGTTTCCCAGGCTATATATTCCCAGGCTATTCAAATACAAGAACGTTGTTCTGAGTCAACATCTTATAAAACAGAATGATGAATAATCTTTCCAACAAAACACAACCAGACCTCTGCATTCTATTTAAGACAAAAGGAAATTGAGGGTAGTTCATGTATATGCTATACTACAATATCCTAAAATTGTCTGAAAAATGACAAGTTCTGTCAAATCCATTTTTTTATAGTTGTCTACACGTACTTTTTACTTCTGAAATCTCCTGTATGGGTCATGATGAATTTATTGCCATTTTATCACATTCATTCCATGAGCAACACCTGATTTCTGTAGTTCTGCCAGTCTGGAAGTGCTAGTGTTTGTGGTATTTTTTGCTGTTTATATTTGCCAGCTAAGAGTAAAACAATGGTCTTCAATATCTCAGACATGTATGCCCATGACATTAAGAAACCGTTATTGAAATTAATAATTTAGCTGTTAGGAAACACTTACTAATAAATTACTTTAAAAGGTGCATATATTTGAGAACACATTCTTAGATGAAAAATAGTGTCTGCATGCTTTAAACAGAGAAGAAAATGTGGTAAACAGAGGTATATTTTCTTAGGAAATTGATGTCAACTAAAAAGTAAAATTCCTGTTTGGGATTTTTCAGAGCTTAGAAATAATTTGAAAGAAATGCTAGTTTCCTGGAATTTCTGCACGTCTGATGCATTTTACATCTACCACATGGGAATTGAAGGACATAATCTCTTACTGCATGAAGGAAAAACATTGTTACTTTTGAGGATTAAGAATTTAGATGTGTTCATTAACAGTTAAGCGGTTCTCTAAGTACAAATCCTGCACAGTCTATTCACCACATTCATGGTAAATGTGAGGAAGTTGGGTGTTTCCCTTGCACTGAGAGAAACAGGAGGACTATTTCTAGCTCTGGATTGGATTAGATTAGGTGGAAGAGAAATGTGACATGGCATTGTGTATTATCCCCCTTCAGGCTTATAATAAACAGGCATGCCCTGAAAAGACAACAATGTAACATACCGCAGGATATATGTATATTTGGAATCTATGAACTAATACGAACAAGTGCCTGCTCCTCTGCCTGGGCACTGTACTCCTGGGCTGTAAGAATTTCCAGAGGACAAAAATATAACCAAAATCTGATCAAAATCTTGGCAAAATAAACACTTTCATTATCTACTCATATTGATAGAAAACTCTGGCACGCCCTTGGAAGAGCCAGTCCATTCAAAAAACAATCATAGGGAAGTGTGTGAGGAATCAACCTGCATTCTAGGGATTTTCTCCTTTTTGATCTCTGGGAACAGCAAATTTTGCTCTCTGTTTTTTCAGCAAACAGCAGAGTACAATCACATGCAAAATGGCATTGCATACTTCTTTGGCATCTTCCTCCTTTGCTCAAATATTAAAGAAAAATAAGAGCAAAAGCATTTAAAAGCACAAAGAGAAGGCATTAATCTGCTCCTGCTTCTCTTGTTATATCATATTACAATAACCTTTTTTGCTTTTGCATCATTTGTGACTTAAATTCCTGTCTTGTCTTTTGGAGGTGTTCAGTTGCCACAATCCTTGCATTAAAAAATGACAGTTGTAGCAAAGTAGTCCAATAAAACTGCATATGCAAATTCATTAACGTTGGAATATATTTGCAAATTTCAATCAATTATGGCAAAGGCAGTGATACCGCTTTCACAAAAATGGATAGCTGGTTAGAAGAAAAAGATACAAATCACTCTCCACTGATAAAGAGCCTGCAGCTCGAGTTCAAACTAATCACACCAGACCATCAATCATGGGAGAGAGCCGTGGGGAACTGGCCTTCCAAACTTTCAGCTGTTCGCAGAGTTATTTGTTTAAGGAGAGAATAAAACTGAGCCAGTAGCATAGCTTTTAAATCTGCAGACTGCATGATAGCAGCACTATTTTGGGTCTGAGGGGCCCCATGTGCCAAGCTAGGAAGGCTGAGAGGAAACAAGAGCCCATGTTAGCAGTCTGCTGAAAACCCCACTATTCCATTGCTTTCATCAAGGCCAGTTCCAACCATAATGTCCCATCAATCTAGACTATACAGGCTGCAAAATCCAAAATCACTGATAGATGTAATAGTATTGTGAAAGCAGAAACCATGAACTCCCATTTAATCTCTGCAGTCCTTCATGCAAATAGAATAAGAAAGGCTAAGTGAGTATCAAAGGCTTCTGTATCACCAACTGAGAATACAGCACATTGTTTGAAGGGGCAACATGTCTTTCTAAAATTTTGTAGGAGTATTTAAAGTAATCCACATCTCAG
This sequence comes from Eurystomus glaucurus suahelicus, assembly GCA_032159205.1. Taxonomy (NCBI): domain Eukaryota; kingdom Metazoa; phylum Chordata; class Aves; order Coraciiformes; family Coraciidae; genus Eurystomus; species Eurystomus glaucurus. The sequence goes on along the minus strand of JAVFHW010073892.1, from coordinate 71,784 downwards.
GAGTCAGTTCAACAGCTAATACAAGCTATTACAGACAATTCTGGGTTTTTGTACAAAATGATTGTAACCGTTCTCTTTATCTAACCTCTTTCTTTAAGCTATGACTGGAAAAATCAACAAGAGCTAATTATTTCTTTTTTCTATTGATACACTAATAGTTCAAAAGTTTCAGAAAAGTCAGATTTTTTTCTTTTTTTTCCTCATGCCTCTATCTTATCATTGGGAATCAATTTCACAAGATCTAAGTTACATCCTACTATGATTCACTTGTCTTGGTTTGTGAACTGGATCCTCACAATGCCTCCAGTGCATCTAGTTGTGGGTGGCAGTTAGATTAATTTCACAGAATCACAGAATTGCCTAGATTGGAAAAGCCCTTTAAGATCATCGAGTCTAAACATTAACCTAACACTGACAAGTCCTCGACTAAATCATATCACTAAGCACTACATCTATATGTCTTTTAAATACCTCCAGGGGTGGGGACTCCACCACTGCCCCAGGCAATCCGTTCCATTGCCTGATAACCCTTTCATTGAAGAAATTCTTCCTAATAGCCAATCTAAACTTCCCTTGGCACAACTTTTGACAGTTTCCTCTTGTCTTGCTATCACTTGTTATTTGGTTGAACAGATCAATCCTCATCTCTCTACAACCTCCTTTCAGATAATTGTAGAGAGTGATAAGGTCTCCCCTGAGCCTCCTTTTCTCTAGGCTAAACAAGCCCTATTCTGTTAGCTGCTCCTCATAAGACACTAAGTGCCTCAGTGTCCTTCTTGTGGTGAGGGGCTCAAAACTGAACATAGTCCTCAAGATGCAGGCTCACCAGCACTGAGTACAGGGGTAAAATCCCTTCCCTAGTCCTACTACCTACCATTTCTGATACAGGCCAGCTTGCCATTGGCCTTCTTAGCCACCTGGGCACACTGCCAGCTCATGTTCTGTCAGCTGTCAATGAACACCCCCAGGTCACTCTCTGCTGAGCAGCTTTCCAGCCATTCCTCCCCAAGTCTGTAGCATTACTGGGGGTTGTTGTGGCCAAAGTGCAGAACTTGGCATTTGGCCTTATTGAAACTCATACAATTGGTCTTGGCCCATTGATCTAGTCTGTCTAGATCCCTCAGCAAATTCTCCCTATCATCAAGCAGGTTCACACTTCCACTCAGCTTGGTGTCATCTGCAAACTTACTAAGGGGGCATTCAATCCCTTCATCCAGATCATTGATAAAGATGTTAGACAGGACTGACCCCAGTACTGAGCCCTGGAGAACACCACTTGTGACTGGCTGCCAACTAGATTTAACTCCATTCACCACCACTCTTAGGGCCTGGCCACCCAGCCAGTGTTTTACCCAGTGGAGCGTATTCCCATCCAAGCCATGAGCATCCAGTTTCTCCAGGAGAATGCTGTGGGAAGTAGTGTCAAAAGCTTTAATAAAGTCCAGATAGACAACATCCACAGCTTTTTCCTCATCCAGTAAGTGGGTCACCATGTTGTAGAAAGAGATCAAATTGGTCAGACAGGATCCACCTTTCACAAACCCATGCTGACTGGGCCTGATCATCTGGTTGTCCTGCATGTACTGCATGATGGTACTCAGGATAATCTGCTCAATAACCTTTCACAGCACTGAAGTCAAACCGATAGGCCTGTAGTTTCCTGGATCCTCCTTCTGGCCCATCTTCTATATGGGTGTCATACTTAGGGTGGAGTGTATTGAATCATTTGCCCTTGTTTTCTCAACCCAAGCTGTACTTTTGCTTATCATACAAATGGTCACCAAAAACCCCTTTCTTTGGTGGTTGCTGTAGAAGGTCATTAATTCACCTTCTATTGACAGTTACTATGTGGTTACTACCTGCAAAAGACTGAAAACAGAGGCATGATTGCCCAACCAAACAAGCTATTGTGATCGTTTAGTCAAGTGGCTCTTACACCTAACCAGCTGACTAACAAGGAATTAGACCAGTTTTTAACCCCGTAATGTTTACTTAAGAAAAACGCCATAGGCTTTTTAATTTACATTGCAAAATTATCTGAAGTTAGGGCTTATGCTCTTACCACGCTAAGCTTCCTAATACTTTTTTCTGTTCTACCAAACAGAGTACAAGAGGGTATCTACACAGTTGCACACTGATAAGTTATTTTGACCCAACCAATCTTTGTATGCACTGTCATCGTACATGTAGATGGGAAATTCTGCTCACCTTTGGTCTATAAAACTTCACTTCTCTAAAGGGCATATCACAAGACAAGCAGCTACCTAAGAATTAACCAGAGGTATTTCTTGAATCCCTTCCTGTTAGTCCCTCTCTCTTCCACTGTACAGTTATGCCAATGGGAATATTCTTAGTCTTAAATTTTAAGATGGTCAGAGAAATGAAAAATTTTACAATTTATTCATAATAATAATTACCAGTTACAGGCTTGGGTCATTGAAGGCTTCATGCCCAGAATAGAAGTTGTTTTTCAGTTACTCTTCATATATTTAATTTCTACATATGGATTTGGAGGTTATCCTGTCTCCACTTACTTTTGTGGACAGCTGTGGAAAGATAAATAAAGTCCACAAAAAGTGTAAATTATCTGCCAATTTGAATACACATCAACCAGTTATAACTTCTTGAACATCAGAAGGAACTCATAGCCTAAGCCAATTTCTCTTCAATCAGGGCAACGTTTTGACTAACTAAGTCTACGCATTTCAGTTCAGAGAAAATTTTACGCCTAAATTATGGATCTTTGAAACTCAATCCTTGCAACAGAAATGCTAGCAGCCAGTTATTTTTTGTGCCATGAGCAGCACTACAATTATTTCAGGTAAATTTACACATATAAACAATACCAGGGAGTTTACTAAAGATTTGCTGTGCTGGTCCTACTAAATAACCTCATGGTTCAATCTCTAGGACTCCTCTAAGAAGGGCTAGTAAAGATAAAACTGCAGAAAGTATGTTTAGTTACATTCCTAGCATCCCACCCTATACCAGCAACCCCAGACAGAGCAAAAATTAAAACATGTGGCTAGCATCTCAACCTAAATTAGATTTTTAGTTAACTCCACAGATGGAAAAAAAATATTGTTATATTAGTTTATCGTATAAATTATCTCTTACTTTTACCTACATGGTATTAACAACTGTGGAGGGAGGGTCATGCTTGAAAGCGGTAATCAAATACAGTCTTCTATTCTTAGCTAGGCTTCTAATGTAAGAACAAAGGAATATTATTTGGAAACTAGTATAGAATTAAATTTTGCCTTTTTCACATCTTAGGAAAAACAACTCCTTCTGAAAGTGAAAATATTGTTGAGTTTCAACTCCTATAAACCTCTTTGGTAAACTTTTGAACACTCGAGATTTATAGACTAGATCAAGTAAAAAGATTAAGAGGAAACTTGAGTTTATATCTGTTGTACATACTGCTTCTGTCTTTGCATTAAAATTATTATTTTCTTCTAGCTGAGGTTGTCTTTTTATTGTCTTTGTTTTGTATCCTCCTTGTATTGTCTTGTACTTTATATATCCTTACTTTTCTGTGTTTCTCACTTTTCCTTATCTTGTTGGGTGTTGAGAGGATTTTTGCTCACAAAACCTGGATCTAATAATTGACTTCTTTTTTGTGCGTGTAATGAGTTACAATGTGTATAGATTTAGCAGATGCATCACTTAGTTGGTAAGGAATTGGCTGGATGGTAGTACTCAAAGAGTTGCGGTCAACAGATCAATGTCTAAGTGGAGACCAGCAATGAGGAGCATTCCTCAGGGGTAGGTCTTGGGACTGGTGCTGTTTAACATCTTTTTCAGCAACACGGACAGTGAAACTGAGCGTGCCCTCAACAAGTTTGCCAACAACACCAAGCTGTGTGGTGTTGTCAATCCCAAAGGGAAGTGATGTCATCCAGAAGGAACCTGACAGGCTTGTGGGCCTTTGAAAACCTCATGAAGTTCAACAAGGCCTAGCGCAAGGTGCTACACACAGGCCAAGGCAATCCCAGGCACAAATACAGGCTGGACAATAATTGAATTGAGAGCAGCCCTCAGGAGAAAGACTTGGGGGTGCTGGTGGATGAAAAACTAAATATGAGCCAGCAATGTGTGCTCACAGACGAGAAAAGCAATCTCACACTGGACAGCAGGTCAAGGTATGTGATTCTCCCATACTGCTCTAATGAGACCCCACCCAGAGTACTGCATCCACCTCTGGAGCCCAAACATAAGGAGGACACGGATCTGTTGGATTGGATCCAGACGAGGGCCACAAAGATGATTAGAGGGCTAGAACATCTTTCCTATGAGGACAGGTTGAGAGAATTGGGGTCGTTCAGCCTGGAGAGGAGAAGGCTCCAAGGAGACCTTATAGCTTAAAGGGACCCTACAGGAAAGATGGTAGATTTAGATTAGATGTTAGGAAGAAATTCCTTACTGTGAGGGTAGTGAGACACTGGAAGAGGTTGCCCAGAAAAGTTGTGGATGCCTCCTCCTTGGAAGTGTTCAAGGTGAGGTTCAGTGAGACTCTGAGCAACCTGATCCAGTGGAAGGTGTCCCTGCCTATGGCAGGGGGGTTGAAACTAGATGATCTTTAAGGTCCTTTCCAACCCAAACCATTCTATGATTATATGTGAACTATGTGATTTGAACTTCTGGGGTTTTATTATACAAACACTAGGTTTTCCCTAAAAAAACCCCCAAAACATCCAATCAGTTGATTAGTTGATGTCATGTTCCCTGTATTTGCTTTCTTATGTCTTTTAACATTAATAGATAAAAATCCTCACAGAATGGAAGTTCCAAATCAGAGTCTGAAGAGGTCATTTTTATTTAATAACCACTTTTTGAAACGTGCACCCACATTCATCCAAAAATTTATTACCTAACTTAAAGGGCCAAATCACAAGTACTCATCTGCAGATTAGATAGCGTGTATCAAGATTATGTAAGCCTTTTGCAATCCACAGGGAAAAAAACACAAACTGAATAGCTGAACAGTTTTTAATAGTAGGTCTAAGAAAATTGCTTTAATTCTCCTCTAGACATTCTGCAAAGATGAAAAAAACCCTAACCCTGAGGTCTAAAACCTCAACCAGCATTCAACTCATATTGCTTCAATCACTGCTGGAAAGCTGTGAAGATTTACATCAGTAAACTTGGCCTTAAATCTCTCCAATTACGATTTTCCTTTGTATTGATTATTCAGCACTAATCTGTATAATTTTGCCAAACTCAAAATAGAACAGATTTGATGGAGTGGAGAGGAGGGAACCACAGAAACAGAACACAGAAGGAGTTGATTGCCAAGCTGTGCACAGACACTGAGGGGGGAGAAATGTTGGTAGTTCAGTAGCTCAAACAAGCAAAAGAATAATCACAAAGGTGTAACGGCACAAATTATAGAATCATCATGTTATAGAAAGTTTAATTTCCCTTCCTGGCTTGTATTCGTTTTTTAAAGTGTAAGACAGTGAATATGTAAAAAGCACAGCTCTTTCCCCATAAACAGATTGTTTGTGATTAAGTAACTTGGACTAACTTCTGTTTCCTGTTTTAATGAGATCAGTCATATTTCTTTACTGGCCCCAATTCAGCAAAGCACTTAAATATGTGCATAAATCCTACTTATTTCAACAGGATTTACACATGTGCTTAAAATTAAGCACATGCTTAATTTCACTGCTAAATTGGGAATAAGAGAAATTGTTCCTCATCCAACACTGTGACTTGGCTAACTCAGTTACATTTCACCATGTTCACTTGCAACATCAAGGAAATCTAGTATTTTTATGATGAGCAACATGGGACCAGGTGGGCTGCAAACCCAGTACTTCAAGATTCCTTCTTTCTGAGCAGAGACTATGGACTCCAGGCAGCATGTAGCCCTTCTTGGACACTAGTGGCAACAAATTCAATGTATGTATTCAATTGTATGTATGTATTGTACTGATGTCTCTGAAAGCCATGTTTCATATGTCTATAGATAATTACAGATAAATATATTATTGATTATACCTTTCCCTTCCTACCACAATCTCATGCTGCTACTAATTCTGCAGTTTGCAGTATTTTACTGTGCATACACATAACCATAAGCAGATTGTTGTAGAGATAAGTAGACAGTATGAGATTTTCTGTCGTACTTACAGTATCTGAAATCTTACATCTTCAAAACATTTTAGCAAAACTTAATTAACTAATCTCTCTGCAATTATGAGTGCTCCAAGAAAAGGTCAGTAATGATACACTACCAAGTCTCCAAGTGGTTATCACAGTTTCAAAGAATCATAAATGCATATTTTCAAAACTCTCTCTTCTCCTCAGACCACTTTGCATGATGTTAGGAACACTTAGCTTCACCTCTGGAAATGAATCTTTTAAAAAGCTTGACATTCTTGTGAATCAAAATTATCAACAGTGCAGGTGACAGAAAAATACAAGCAAATCTTTATTGGAAATGATGACTGTAGAAAGTTCCTTTCACTCACCAGATGAAGTTTTTGGATGAGAGTCTGTTTGTCCACTATTTCAAGATATTTGTATGTGGAGAATACTTTGGAATCAGCTTCCAAAGCAATCTTCTAAGCTATCCTAGCTAGACCCTAAAAAGCTGTTAGAATACCAGTGGATCTTCATCCTTTGCCATACCATTCTTAAATGCATTCTCCTAAGCTGATACATAACACTGGAGTTAAGTTTTTGTGGCAGAATGTGTTCACCCTATACAGCTTTGTTCCTTTTATTAAAATCTAGCTTTGCCTATGTAAGCATTGTTATGTCAATGAACTACAATACGGAATTTTGACTGAATAACCAGTCCCATGGAGCAATTGCTACTTTGCCAAAGAATTAGCAGAAGAATTTTCTCTTTTTTATACACACATACACCACACACACACACAAAAGCAACTAAAACCTTACTAGATTTAACCTTCTGTACAGCAGCTCCCAGAATTCTTCCTGGTTTCAATGGCAAAATATGGGTCCCCTTGCTACCATTAGCTCATCAAAATCTTCCTACCGTGAGTTTCTCCTTGGATCAATGGTGTGACTTGACATTGCCATGAACACCTCCACTGGTTACTCACCTGCAGATCTCTTCCGCAGCTGTGGGATATTGCCTCCTCTTATCTCACTTCCCACCTGACTCCAACAAGCCAGGCACAAAGAGAATCTTCTGAATCCCAAATTCTGTGTCACTTGTGGTGACATTATCATGCAAGGCATAGAGTGGATTTTCAAGAGTAACATTACATGAAAAATAGGTCATTGTGTAGTGATGTTACAGAACTGTATTCTAAGTATCTCTGCATACTTCATGTATCTTTTGTAAATCAGCTAACTTCACAAGGCTGAGTAGGGGAAAATAAAGCCATATCAAATGGCAATAACACACTTTAGAAATCTCATTTAATGTAAATGGTGTCAGTCCATTTCTTTTCCTATTTATTTTATTCTTCTCTCAGTGGAGCTAGTGAAGGTAGGGGTAATTTTTTTGTTCCATTCTTAGGTAGTGCAGATCCTTGCACAAGCTGAGGTAACACCACCCCCTTCTGTTCACACTGATGCTAGTCTCACTCAGCTACATACTCAGCACGGCAAAACACTAGTACTCCAGTACCATTTGTACAGCCGAATAGGAAGAATGGATTTTACTGCTACAGCTTAATCATGTTCAATGAAATATATATTTTTCAATTAAACTATTTGAATCATTCTCTAAACTAACTTATTCCAAGAATTTCTGCATAGCAAGTTGTTAAAATAGCTAAACCAGATTGCAATGTTGCTTTCACTCTCTAGCATGAATAAATACAAAATTTAAATAGCAAAATATTCATTCGGAGGTTAGGGAGCACTTTTTGTTATCTGCAGCTCGTTTTCATTTTAGTATGCCTCTTTTGATTATCTATCAGAGGAATCTCTCTTCTGATTTGATATTGAGAAGGTTTCTCCATTTCTGAGATGGAAAGAGTTTCACTTATATGATTTTGCTTTACTGGCTCATTGTGGTACACAGAAAATACTTATTACTAATACATCATACTCAGGTAGGTTCCTCAGCGTTGCGTTGTTAGTTCTTTAAGTTGATTAGTAGTCTAGTATATTAATTGTCTGGTCAAATTATTCACTTTGATACAATTAAATCTGATGCTGAGAATGATTTCATGATGATTTCTCTGGTTGGAAGCAGCAGCTTGAGCAGTATCTTTATTTCCATGTAATAAGCCAAAGAAGTGAGCTAAACCAGGGCTGAGCCAGGTGAAACAGAATTTAGCTAAAACCAACCTTGTGGCTGTTAGCTTTGGGAAGTGGTGAAGGTCACAGTGCAGCTGTGTGAACAGCACAAGCTGGGGGGAGCAGCCCTGGGGCAGGGGTGAAGAAGAAGGGCATGGGGGTGACTATTTATCCTTGTATTTTTTGATGGAGAAACTTTGACAAAGTGTTCTTGGGTAAAGGTTTGATCAGGTGTCTTCCCCCTCTCCCCCCCCTGCAGAAGATAAGTATTTTAAATGGCAAAGCAAAATTAAGAACATTCTGGAAGCTTCAAGCAAATCACAGAGGAAAAAACACCTCTGTGCATATTTCTAATGTTACTGGTTTTTAAGTCTTTTACACACATGCACTGAAAGTCTAATCAGTATGAGTGTCATTTCTGTGTTTTCTGCAATTCACAACTGAGGTCTAGAAAAGAACTGGGATACAAGAGGAGCTGGAGATGCTTGTGGGTCTGCAGCGCTATGACCTGATCGGCATCACAGAGACATGGTGGAATGACTCCTGCGATTGGAATGTTAGACTGGAAGGGTATAAACTGTTCAGGAAGGACAGGCAGGTGAAACGAGGAGGGGGTGTTGCCCTCTATGTCAATGAGCAGATAGATTGCATGGAGCTCCACCTGACAAGCAAAGATGAAAGAACCGAGTGCCTGTGGACCAGGGTCAAAGGAAGGGTAGGAGACTTTACAGTGCAGGTGTGTTACAGACCACCCAATCAGGAGGACCAAGTAGACGAGGCCCTTCATAAGCAGATAGGTGTTGCTGCTCGTTCACAAGCCCTGGTCCTCATGGGGGATTTTAACCACCCAGACATCAGTTGGAAAAACAACACAGCAGGGAACAAGCAATCCAGGAGATTCCTGGAATGCATTGATGATAACTTCCTTCTCCAAGTGATAGAAGAGCCAACGAGGAGAAGTGCCATGTTGGACCTCATTCTCATCAACAGGGAAGGGCTGGTGGGTAATGTTAAACTCGTGGGTAGCCTCGGCTGCAGTGACCATGAGATGGTGGAGTTTGAGATCCTAAGGGCAGCTAAGAGGGTGAGGCTCAGCAAGCTTGAAACCTTTGATTTCAGAAGAGCTGACTTTCACCTCTTCAGGAACCTGCTTGCTAGTGTGCCATGGGATAAAGCCCTGGAGGGACTGGGAGCCCATGAAAGCTGGTTGACTTTCAAGGATCATCTACTCCAAGCTCAAAGGCATTGCATCCCTAGAAGGAAGAAAGCAGGAAGAAATACCAGGAGACCTATACGGATAAACAGAGAACTCCTGGCAAAAATCAAATACAAAAGGGGAATTCATAAAGCATGGAAGCAGGGACTGGTAACCTGGGATGATTACAAGGAAGTTGCTCGGGTAATCAGAGACCATGCTAGAAAAGCTAAGGCCTTGACAGAATCAAATCTGGCCAGGGATATTAAAAATAACAGAAAAGGATTTTATAGATATG
>JAVFHW010073892.1:5235-61962 GCA_032159205.1 Eurystomus glaucurus suahelicus | reverse complement strand
ATATGTAAGAGAAAAAAAGGAAAATTAGAAAGAATGTGGGGCCTCTCTGGAAGGATACAGGTGACCTGGTGACCGAGGATGTGGAGAAGGCTGAGGGATCCAACAGTTTTTTTGCCTCAGTCTTCACTGGCAACCACTCAAACCACACCATCCAAATCACAGAGGGTGTTGGCTGGGTCTGGGAGAGTGATGAGCCACCCAGGATAGGAGCAGATCAGGTCCGGGAACACCTGGAGAACCTGAAGGTGCACAAGTCCATGGGACCTGATGAGATACATCCATGGGTCCTGAAGGAACTGGCGGCTGAAGTTGCTAGGCCACTAGCCATCACATTTGAGAGGTCCTGGCAGTCTGGTGAGGTTCCCGCAAATTGGAAAAGGGGGAACATAACCCCCATCTTTAAAAAAGGAGCCAGAGACAATCCGGGAAACCACAGACCAGTCAGCCTTACCTCTGTGCCAGGTAAAATCATGGAACAGATTCTCCTGGCAGCTGTACTGAGGCACATAAAAAATAATCAAGTGGTTGGTGACAGCCAACATGGCTTCACCAGAAGCAAGTCATGCCTGACTAATCTGGGGGCCTTCTACAACAAAGCTACAGCGCTGGTTGACGTGGGAGTAGCAGTCGATGTAATTTTCCTGGACTTGTGCAAGGCGTTTTACACTGTCCCACATGACATCCTTGTCTCTAAAATGGAGAGACACGGGTTTGACAGATGGACCACACGGTGGATAAAGAACTGGCTGGATGGTCGCACTCAAAGAGTCGTGGTCAATGGCTTGAAGTCCACATGGAGACCAGTGACAAGCAGTGTTCCTCAGGGCTCTGTTCTGGGTCCAGTGCTGTTCAACATCTTTGTCAGCGACATGGACGATAGCATTGAGTGCACCCTCACTAAGTTTGCCGACGATACCAAACTTTGTGGTGCCATGGACTCACTTGAGGGAAGAGATGCCATCCAGAGGGACCTTGATAGGCTTGAGAAATGGGCCAGTGCAAACTGCATGAACTTCAACAAGTCAAAATGCAAAGTCCTTCACCTGGGTCGGGCCAACCCTAGGCACAAATACAAACTGGGTACAGAGTTGGTTGAGAGTAGCCCTGAAGAGAAGGACTTGGGGGTGTTGATAGATGAGAAGCTCAACATGAGCCGGCAGTGCGCTGGTGCAGCCCAGAAGGCCAACCGCATCCTGGGATGTATCAAGAGAAGCGTAGCCAGCAGGTCAAGAGAGGTGATTCTCCCCCTTTACTCTGCTCTTGTGAGACCCCACCTCGAATACTGCATCCAGTTCTGGTGTCCCCACCAGAAGAGAGACATAGATCTGTTGGAGCGTGTTCAGAAGAGGGCCACAAAGATGATCCAAGGGCTGGAGCACCTTTGCTACGAGGACAGGCTGCGGGAGCTGGGGTTGTTCAGTCTTGAAAAGAGAAGACTTCAGGGAGACCTAATAGCTGCCTTCCAATACCTGAAGGGAACCTACAGGAAGGCTGGGGAGGGACTTTTTACAAGAGCGTCCACTAATAGGACAAGAGGGAATGGGTATAAGTTGAAGGAGAATAGGTTTAGATTAGATCTTAGGAAGAAATTCTTCAGTATGAGGGTGGCAAGACTTTGGAATAAATTGCCCAGAGATGTTGTGGCTGCCCCCTCCCTGGAGGTGTCCAAGGCCAGGTTGGACAGAGCCTTGAGTCGCCTGATCTAGTTGAGAGGCGTCCCTGCCCATGACAGGGAGGTTGGATTAAATGATCTCTAAGGTCCCTTCCAACCTAGGCCATTCTATGATTCTATATAACTTCATGGTGTTTGGAAAACTCTCAATTCTGTAAGAAACGTTTATTTGCTTATTTACACTGTGAGGCCAGGGAACTCCGTTATCCATCATGGATCACCCCAGCTATGAGTCAACCCATGAATTGAAATCAAAGAAGGAGAAAATTGTTCAACTATCTGGAGAAAGACATTGACTGCTTTCTAGTGTCACTGAAGCAGAGAAGCTCTTGTGTTAGTCCTGAGGCAATAAACATGAAACACAAGTTCGGTCTTTGTCTTGAAAGATGTTTTCTCACTAGAAAGAGACACTCTATGGAAAAACTGATCATGCTATACATGCCATAACTGAATTGCAAGTTGTCATTCTGTACAGTTGTCTCTGTTGTGTTGCTTGGGTATACTCGCAGCTGCACAGTCACCTGACAAGAAACCCATGGGCCATTCTAGGGAGTGCTAGGGTGTTGTGTTGGTTCAGCCATCATCATCATTTTATGCTGCCATCAGTTGACTGATCACACAGGCCAACACTGAACTCAGCAACATCCCCTCAGAAGTCTTCTTTCAGACAGTCCTGCCATAAATTCCTGTGGACCCAGCTCCTCCACTGCCCACTGTGATGCCAGCATCACCTACTGGACACAACAGATAGAGATGGCTCCCTCAGTGGCCCTTCACATGGAAGGACAACACCAAGAGAGCTCAACAAGATGCAACCTGCCTCAACAGAAGCCACACCCAACAGGAAGCTCCTCCAACTCCTCAGCTCCTAGCTGCTGTAGTCCTGGCCTTGCCCACCACCCCAACCACAACCACCTGGGTGAGGGCGGAGCCACAAAGATACAGGTGGGCCAGTTTCTGCCTCTGGAACATGAAGCCAGTGGGGAAAACAAAACACTCTGCTAGGTTGTGACTCATCCACAGGTCAACCCCAACTTGGGACCCACAACTCAGCCCCCAGCACATCATAGGAATGAAGAATTAGGGAGAATTAGGGAAGGGAGGATAGTAGATTTGCAGGGAAGTCTTTGCTCCTTGGTTGGACCAAAAGAAACTTAGGATAAAGCAATATGTTTCTTTTCTACCCACGCCCACAAAGAGCATTAAAACTTCTGAACTATTAAAAATTTAGAGTAAACTCCAATCTTTTGCAGACTCCTAAAAAAAATTGCTTGTGTGAGTGATAATTCACTGCTTTCGGCCTATTTTTCAGACAACTTATCATGAAACCCGGTCACCCAATGATTACCACAATTCTGTACAAGTGCAAGCAGAAATTGAAGGTGTTTCAAGCACCACAGAAAAGGAGGGCCCAGATTAATAGAACAAAACAGAGTGTTACAAAGGAGAACAATGAAGAGGAGAGAGACCCTAGGAAGGGAAGCTAAAGTTTCAGTGGAAGAGTTCAGGTAAACTGTGATTGCTGTGATGACTTCTGGAGAAGGCTTCCTTCCTCTGTGACACTCACCCAAGTGAGTTTCTTAGCTCTGTAGCTTTACACTACATGTAAAGTCAAAGCCAATCAGTTGTTACTTCTACCAGATTAATCATTTCTGTTATCAGGAGACTGACCATACATGCTGTAGACAGTTCATACCTTGTCCCTCTGTGAAATATAAAGAACCACACGTGAGCTCTTTTTTCCATTGACTGGGGGGAAACCACCCCAAACTTCACACTGATTTTAGCGCGTCATGAAGGGGAACTTGATCTGCAGAAAGGATTTAGGGGTGATTTCTGCATTTCTACAGTGACTCAGAAAAAAAGAATTGTTGTTAATTTGCCTTGTTTTTGAAGAGTACAGTGTAGGTCAACAACTTCTTTAAAAGTCCTGACTTTTCAAGGGTTTAAAACCTTCACCTTGGAACAGATTTCCAGATGACTCTTGCACTTGAAAACAAGGCAGGATTTTTCTTGAAGTTCAGTATCTAGAAACTCTTTACTGGACAGATTTTCAGAACTACTAGCAGAGCTGAAACTATTTTTGCAATGAATGGATGTAATTTGAATTTTTTTAATTTTTTTTTTTAACATGATCTTTGGTAGTGGCTGCTGAGCTCTGGCAAAAAGCTCTTAAATGTTGTCATCTGTGGTTTTGGGTATATACTGTGCTGAAAGACTCCTTCCAAAGGTGGCCTCAAATTTTAATTTCCTGCTTTTTACACTGTCCATCTTCTTCCGTGTCTCTGAGTAAATGGCAGACCACCCCACAGAGCACGCCAGAGAGAGTTATCTGGGTCCTATATGCTTCCAGTGTGCCTTGTAGTCAACATATTCCTCAAGACTATGTGTGGTCCATGTTATCACCCCATTTACCCTGTCCCAGTGTTGTTACACACCGAGACTCTGTCACTGGCACAAAGGCATTGTAAACACTATCATTCATAATAAATAATGACAGTCCTATGTGGTCTCTGCTCTCCTACAACAAGTAGGCAGAAACCCAAAATGTCAAAAGGGCATCATCACATTTTCATAATGTTCTGGAAGTGGAGGCTGTGCAGGGAGGTTACTGCCAACCTGCCCTCAACACTTACAGTCAGAGCATGCACCAAAGATCAATGAAAACATGGCGGGTTAGGTTAGGAAGGTGAACTCCTTCTCAAGCAAGACTGGAAAAAAAAAGCTCTGGCTTAAATGCAGAATGACCCAAGAAGTCCTCAGGGCAATTCCTCATCATGTTATCAAGTAGAAGTATAGTAGAAGACTACTCAGAAAGCCAAGCAGTATGGGAAAGAAGATATTTCACTTCATTTCCATCACCTACATAAGCAATTAGAAAATCTACCCAAAAGAAATCAATCAATCAAACAAACAAACAAACAATCAATCAGCTAAAGATCTGAAAAGTTTTCAGTTACACAATTTTTTAGAATTTAAATACACCATATTGGATACTCAAAGTAATTGTCGAAGTAGGTTCTATTATCTGCCTGCAAACGTTTAAACAAAATAAAAATACCAGATGAATAAAAGCTACACAAATCTTCAAAAAGTAGAAATCATGTCAAAATAAGAAAAGGGGTGGGAGGAGCATTAATTCTGATGAGTTAAACTTGGAATTTTAACAATGTAAGTCAGAAGTAACACCTCAGAAGTAGGAAGCTTACCAGAGTGTCTGTAGGTCCAATAAATATTGAGGTATAAAACAAAAGGGAACTCTTTTCATAGCTGAAAATCTATTCCTTTTGAATACCCAAGCAGCTTTTGACACAGTTCCTTATCAAAGATTCTTAAAAGGAATTAGGTTGTCATGGGTTCATATAGATTAAGAGTTGACTGATGATTGACTGATAGGAAAAGAACAAAAATAGTTGGTCAGAGGAAAAGGTTATCAGCACAGACTCATAGGGTTCCTGTGATATGACCTGTGCTGCATGACAATAATAAATGTACAGGAAAAGTGCATGGTTCTCAAGTTCTCTTAAAGTCACATCAGTGGTGGACTTGCAGATACCAAACTACTATGTCATGAATCAATGTGCTATGTAGTGTTCCCAGCACCAGAGGGTGTATGCCATTAGTTTCTTTTCTGGGAACCAGTAAGCTAATTACTAATTACTAGCAATTATATTGGCGTACAGTTTCCTGGCACAGGCAAACAAAAATTACCTTTGAACCTGAACTTTCCAGCCAATTAATTGAATCTGTGCAAGAACCTGAGATCTCTACAGCAGGTTCTAGCAATTTAAAAAACAAGATGAGCCTGAGGTTAGTTGCAAGGTTTACAGCCACTTTACAGTGGCCTAGTCTGTGACCACTGCTGGCCAGTACACCATTGCTCCTGTGATAGTAGCCTGGTATCACAGCCTACATGACACATTTCAGTAACTTCTCATGTATTGTTACCATCTCATGGCATCACACTTTTAATGGAAAAACAGCATAGTGTGAAGCTCCCTACAGCAGGGCTTCCCTGGCCGGAAGGCTATGCTTGAGCTGCTAGGTGGGCTGATGGCCATATAGTAAATACTGGAGCACGAGCTTTTGTGATGGCTGGAATTCCCAAATGTTCTACCTCTGTAATACTTTGAGGACATTTCTGTAGCTATTACTACTACTGAAATTTGGATGGAGGCTATGTACTCCCGGCCTGGAGCCTTTACTGGATAACTTAATAGGGTGATAAAGAAGTAGCCCATGGTCATCAAGCCAAAAAAACTAAAGGCCTTGCTTGTTTATAAATCTTAACAGTACAGAATATGCTCAAATTTACTTCTATGGAATCAACCTCATAATGACTAAGAATGAGTGGCTGTAGCTTTACACTTCCTCACATGCACATTGGAGGTTCTTAAAAATCTGGATGCATACTTTGTGTCCTGTGTACAAACACAAAGGTACTAGAGCTCAGTTCTTCAACCTGTATGCATGTAAATCAGCCATAGAAATAATTGTGGAAGTAGTTAATGTTGGCTGACATGCAGCCATTACAAACAGTCAAAGTAAGATTTCTGAAATTTACTCCAATATACAGGCCAGTTTCTTCTCTCCACTACTTATTAGAATCATATGGGACTTTAGCTTGCAAAAACACTTTGCCATTCATCCATAAATAATGTCTATGGATTAAGAAGCTTTACGCCACTAGCATACAAAAGTACAAGACTTTCAGGCTGGAGCAAAACACTCATTGAACACATGGGTTTTCTTACTGGGACTTTAGAAAGAGAAGGAAAGGAAAAGAGAATACAACAAATTGTCAGGTCTTGCAACTTCACCTAAAAATTTTGCTCAAAGGGTTAATTAACTGTCTTTCAACACAAAGTTCCTTCTATTTCACAATGGACAGTTTATTCACAGAGCAAGTCAAGATGGTGAAATGAATGTATACAAAAGAGAATTCTGAAGCTTTACTGCGCCATTTTGTTTCTTCAAGTAAGCAAAGCCCTAATAAATTATTGTCAAGTTCAAAAAGAATCGCCTTTATTCCTTTGTGACCTTTTGTTAAACTGTGTATAATTCTGCTTCCTGTACATGAACCACCTGTGCAGATAAGCCTTTTTGCATGTCTATACTCATTCAGAACAAAAAAAAAGTCAGACTTATTTTCAATGCAAAGTTCTAGCTTTTCCACATTTTGGTGCTTACAATGTTGAGATGAAAAAATCTGAGGGGTTGGGTTAGAGTTTCTAGACTTTATTGTTGCTCCCAGTCACTAGTTACACTTTAAAAGGTATACATAATTATAAATTTATTTACAGGTACAATTATCAAGATTATGCTCCCAATAAAAAGAAAAAAACAAATTACGAAGCCAGGCAAGGAAATTATAAGCTACCATATACCATGATTACTGTTGCTACTGTGATATTTGTAAACAACACCATAGTAGGAGACATGTAAACGTTTGCAGAGATGTCTATTGAATGGACTGGCACAATATCACCTGAGGATCTGAGAGACCTACATGTTTCTTCATGATCCTTAATATTAAAGGTGTCTTAAACACTGAGAAGATGAATCCAATGATACTGTGTTTGAGCTGGACCTCCTCAAAACTCAGTCAGGATTTTGACCTAAGGAATCAACTGCATTTTGATGCATTTTCCCTCTGAACTCCATCCATTTCCTTAGAAGGCATAATAATGTAATTTGGATACTATCTACAGAGAGATCTGATTCTAATGGGAGCTTCAATATTTAAAATCCTACACTTTCTCTCATGAACTTCGGCATTAAAATCTGTTATGACATCAGATACACTCATAATTTAAAAGCAAGAAATCTTGCAGGACTTGTTCATGAAAATCTATAGGAGTTGACTTTTTTAACAGAGAATTGCCTCTTTTTATATGTTTCTGAACAAGCCTATTACCAGAAAAAGCAACTAATGCAAGATTTTATGTTTGAACTATTCAGAAAATTCTAAGACATAGAATATGATAAAATATAATTTTTCAGTGTAAGAATTTCCTTTAGAGTATTCATAGCATTCATTGCTGCAGTTTAGACTAACTGGTAAGACAAATCCCCAAAGGCTAAGAATCAATCACGTGTTAGATATCGTGAATTTCAGTTAGCTCTCTGTAAGTGCTATTGCTGATAGCTTTTATCCTATCTTGCCGCTTTGTGGCTTAGGGGGAGAAGAGGGTAACAAGACAGATAAAAAAAAATGTGTGAACAAAGGCTCACACCAGTAAGTTTCAGGCTGTACGTATTTTACAAACTCAGGTTTGTAAAAAGAGATTTCCGCCTCTTATATTTTGGGAAGACATTATATCTACTAGAAATAATTGTAGGAGTCTTTATGACTGCTTACAGAAGCATCCAAGAGCACCTCTAATGCAGAGCTGGTGCTTCCATTTTTATATATGTATATGAAACAAGTAAAATATATTTTCTGTATTCTAAGAGTATCTAATAGACGAAAGAAAAACAGTGAATCTCAAGGAGCAGAAAGCTTTGCTTCAATTTTCAGCTACATGAAAAAAGTACTTACTTCTTCATGAAGGATATGTGATTGTATTACTAGCCAATGTACCTGTTTTACTGTGGGGAAAAGTCTTGGTTTATATTCTGGGTTTTTTGATACTGATCTCTTACTATCTGTTGAGCACAATACAGCAGAAAAACAAACAGGCTTTTAATTTCCAAGATTTCTTCTCCCCACTTGAATTCTTTATTATGAACCTGAAAATAAAATCATCTCAAAATTTAGCACAAGTCAAAAACAAATGAGGTTAATAATGCCACCGAGTGGCAGGAAATAAAAAGAGTCATAAAATCAGTGTACTTGCAGGTTGTTATGCCAAGGTCTTCCCTGAATTGTCAGGAAAAAAAAAGCCGTCAGGGAAACAAGGAAATGGGGGGGAGGGGGAAGAGAGAATGGGTGGTCAATCTGTTAGTGAGTAAAACTAGATGCCTGATTAATGTACATTGATCTGAAAAAAAATTAAACAGTCATAAAGGTGACAGCTATTAGGACCAAGAAGCCAAAATGAGATTTTCTTTCCTTATTTACATTTTGTCACCAAATGGATCTATACAATACTAATTAGAAGGAAAAGGAAATATAGAACTAATTCTAAAGATTAGAGACTTGGTTAATGTTACCACCAATAAGTTTGATTGTATATCAACACCTATAAGGCTTTGAGAATCATTTTGTATATGTGCTGGGAAATCAAAAAGTTTCTATACGACCAGCTATCAACTTTCATGAAACTGTTGCTGAATTCATACAAGTCTCCAAAAATGTCTTTAGTAAGGTGAATATAAAACACACAAATGAAATTCTGAATGAATTAATTGTGGTTTTGTGCAAACTTGTGCTCATATCTTGAGTGTAAGCAATATATTTCTTGTGCTTACAAAACATGTGGTTACCTAGGAAAAAACCACACTTGTGTAACTAATATTGTACGCATAATAATAGATATTATGTGTAACTAATAGCTAATGCTCAGGTACTGAAATTAGAAAGGTGTTCTTTATTCATAATGACTAGTCTGCTGCTTTCATTTTATAATCTTAAAAGTTTCTTTCTTTTTTGTCAGTTCCAGAGTGTCCTGGTTTGGCCAGGACAGGGTTAATTTTAGTGGAGCCAGGTTATTCTATACCATGCTGACGTCATGCCCTGGGGCCAGTTCCGGTAGGGGGGCGGTTCGCGTTTGACTGTTTTCGGTTATCAATTTTTTTGTATTGCTCCTTTCTCACTGTTACTGTTGTTTTTTTTTGTTAACTGCAAGTGCTTATTACATGTTGTTTTCTTAAATATATATATGAAACCTTCCTTATGTCAACTCAAAAAGGCACTTTTAAACCTTTTTTTTTTTCTCTTTCTCTGTCCGTGACCCCTGGCAGAAGGGAGGGGGCGGGGAGTGGCTCAGCCACGCAGGTCCGGCCACCCCGCAGCCGCAGCTCTTACTAAACCAACACATCTTTTGGCACCCAACCCGGAGAATCTGAGAGTTGAGATAAGGACAGAATCTGTTTAAAGTGTGTTAAAATAATCCCTGTTAGATGCGATTCTCTGTTTATACATATTTTGTTTGGAATCAGAGCATGTTCACGATGCTGGCCAGCCTGTTTGCCTGGTGGTCCTGTATTACTCCCTACATCCACTGTGTGTTCTCTGTAATGATGTTCATTCTGTGTGGGAAATGTGTGAAGGGGCTCATTGTGTTATACTGGACACTGACAGCTTATGATCTGATTGTGTCACTGCTGGGGGGGGTGAACTGGTACCTGCATGTGGCTTGGACGTTTGTTAGTGGTCTCACCCCATCTACGGGTGAGACAGGGGAGGGGATTTTCTCAGCTTTTGAGGATTTTACCTACCCATGGAACATTCAGGCCAGCATGCTCTCACTGCTATGTTTGCTAAATGTCTGCCATGTGCTATTTAAGGTTATAGGGTTCTTATTTAATGTCCTCACCCCGACACCTGCCCCGAGGCTGGATAGTTATGAGTGGCAGGGTGTGTGTGGGAGAGCATGGGCAAGTGTTTGGGCCAGTGTTCACCACCAATGTTTTGGGATTTCACTCCTGAGCAAGTACAGAATCCCGATAAATTAGTAAGGTACTTAGAGAGAGTGTGTTGTCAACCTGGCAACTCCTGGGAGACATAAATCACTGCAATGTGTTGGGAACCTACCCATGCCTACCCTGTCCTGCTTAGCACTACCCACTGCCCTCAGGGGGAGGAGGACATCTCTGATGGGTCTTGTCCCATTGTGGGAAAACATCGACGATGAAAAGCTGCTGTGTGGAGCCCCACACGACGAGTCGCCAAAGCCACTGAGGGACAGAGTGAGTCAAGCCAGTTCGCAGAGGAGAAAGCCATCCAGCTTGCTCTAGATATTGCTGAGCGAGAAAGGTGACCGAGGCTTTACCTCTACACTGACTCATGGATGTTGGCAAATGCTCTGTGGGGGTGGCTGCAGCAGTGGAAAGAGAGCAACTGGCAACATAGAGGGAAACCCATCTGGGCCGCTGGACTATGGCAGGATATTGTGGCTTGGGTGGAGAACCTAGCTGTGAAGGTGCACCACGTGGATGCTCATGTACCCAAGAGTCGGGCCACTGAAGAACACCAGAACAACCAGCAAGTGGACCAGGCTGCTAAGATTAGGGTGGCTCAGGTGGATTTGGACTGGCAGTGCAAGGGTGAATTATTTCTTGCCCGGTGGGCCCATGAGACCTCAGGTCTCCAAGGAAGGGATGGGACATATAGATGGGCTCGAGATCGAGGGGTGGATCTGACCATAGGTGCCATCGCAGAGGTCATACATGAATGTGAAATATGTGCTGCAATCAAGAAGTGAATCCAAGCCAAGTGAATAAAGCCCCAGTGGTATGGAGGACAATGGTTGAAATATAAATACAGAGAGGCCTGGCAGATTGACTGCATCACACTGCCATGGACCCGTCAAGGAAAGCACTATGTGCTTACAATGGTGGAAGCGACCACTGGGTGGCTGGAAACATATTCAGTACCCCACGCTACCGCCCGGAACACCATCCTGGGCCTGGAGAAGCAAGTCCTGTGGCGACACAGCACCCCAGAGAGGACTGAGTCTGACAATGGGACTCATTTCCGAAACAACCTCATAGACACCTGGGCAGAAGAGAATGGCATTGAGTGGATCTACCACATCCCCTACCACGCACCAACCTCCAGAAAAACTGAAAGGTATAATGGACTATTGAAGACCACACTGAAGGCGATGGGGGGTGGAACTTTCAAAAACTGGGACATGCATCTGGCAAAGGCCACCTGGTTAGTCAACTCCAGGGGGTTTGTCAATCGGGCTGGCCCTGCCCATTCAAAACTTCCACATGCTGTGGACGGGGATAGAGTCCCTGTAATACACATGAGGAATGTTTTGGGAAAAATGGTCTGGGTCAGTCCTGCCTCAGGCAAAGGCAAACCCATCCATGGGATTGCCTTTGCCCAGGGACCTGGGTACACCTGGTGGGTGATGCAAGAGGATGGAGAAGTCCGGTGTGTGCCTCAGGGGGACTTAATTTTGGGGGAAAATGGCCAGTAAACTGTATTATATTTCTTTTGATTGCTAAATACCTGCGGGGCATGACGTAGATGGTATAGAATTAGGGGTGGATAATGTCCTGGTTTGGCCAGGACAGAGTTAATTTTAGTGGAGCCAGGTTATTCTATACCATGCTGATGTCATGCCCTGGGGCCAGTTCCGGTGAGGGGGGCAGTTCGCTTTTGGCTGTTTTCAGTGAGCTCGCTCCGTCACTGTTGTCTGCTCTCATTTTTTTGGTATTGCTCCTTTCTCACTGTTACTGTTGGTTTTTTTGTTAACTGCAAGTGCTTATTACATGTTGTTTTCTTACATATATATGAAACCTTCCTTATGTCAACTCAAAAAGGCACTTTTAAACCTTTTTGCTTTTTTCTTTCTCTGTCCGCGACCTGCGGCAGAAGGGAGGGGGTGGGGAGTGGCGCGGCCACATGTCTCTGGCCACCCTGCAGCCGCAGCTCTTACTAAACCAACACACAGAGGTAGATATTAATGTTAATTTTATTTGTTTTAAAAATTTCATCCTTGCATATGTCAATTCAAATCAGTATATTAATCTGTTAACTGAACCCAAAACCAAAGAAGTTAAATTACTTTTTCCATTGCTTAGAGCAGGCTCAGAAAATACCCTACAATATGTTAAGTCTGTCAAAACAATCTGGTTTAAATATATCTGGCTTTATATTAAACAACCTTCTGTGGTTAGTTTTAAGGGGGTACTTGGTTGTTATAAGAAGATGAAAAGTTACCACAATAACCGTATACAAGACTAGGAAAAAATGAGAGATCATTTTAAAAATTTTTACTTTTGAAAAAAACATTGGTACTGAAATTAGGTTTCTCAGTACAAACCCAAGCAAAATAAGACATTGATTTGACCCCCAGCACAGAAAAGTCTTTGATCTTCATTTGGATAGAAATCTTAGAACAAAGCATTTTACATGCTAAAACTGTTGGATTTCACTTTTGGAAATACTATTTCATAGCCACTAACAATGATAGTAGCAGTTTACACTAAGATGGTAGCTTGAGTATGATACAGTCCTGGGAGCACACATGTAAAGAAGCCCTATAGGTTGAAGAATGAACCATGCAAATCTCTGTCCTGAGGTATCAGATATACTGATTCCTATAAACAGATGACATCTACTCCAAGGCTTTGGCTCAAGGGTGCAAACAATGTGAATTATTGCAGTCAAAAGAGGCATAAAAAAAGAAAACTGTATCTAACATTTATTTTTTGCAGTCTGGAATATTTTGTCTAAGTAGTCAGCCTGGGTAAAGCTGTAAGAACAGTATTTCCAAAAATTGAAATTGGAATCAGTAGTTGTGTGTTCTTGTCCCATTTTCAAGTTGTTAGAAGAAAAACCAAAAGCTAATTTTGTTTCAAAATTCTCAGAATTCACAAATCAGGGAAATTTTGGATGATATCTATTGCATGCAGGTAAAAATACTGAAAAATGATACTACAACACCTATCAAGATTTCAGCTGGATGTTTCACTGCAGTCTCAACATGCCAAAGAATGAGAATCTGGATGAAGCCTCTTGTTATCTTTATGTGTCAAGCAGTTCATTTTTTAGCTCCCAAATACCACTTCAAAAAGGTCTCCTCTGTCATAGATAAACTTAGATGATGATAAAGGCCTGTATTTATGCTTTATTTGTTCTAATATCATTTAATAGCTCACTATTCATCATTTCATTCCTCATAAATTTCTAAAGCTTCTTCCAGCTCTCTAACTCCATGCATGGCTTGAAAGGCAAAATGAGATTAAACACATGCATGGGCTGTCAGCTAGGTGAGACCACCATCCACGCAGTCAAATAGCACCCAGCTGTTTATAGTGATCATCATTAGTCAGGAGGTAATATTTCATGATAGAGTATTGCTCACTGTACCTACCAAAACACATACCAGTACTGTCCTGGTTTAAAAGGGCACCTGTGCTTGTCACAGTATGGAAATTAGCAGTTTTTCAAATGAAAGGAAATTTGTGGGATAGGATGGCAGATTTCTTTTTCTAAAAGAACAGGCCTCATAAAAGTGCATGTAAAAGGATTCATAATTGCTTTTTCATTTTTTTCATTGGAGTGAATTTTGCAGCAGTGCCATCCTGCATGTTCGCCATAAATATGGTTTTACCTCAAAACACAATTATATATTCTTTAATAATCCTTCTGGTAGATAGGATTCTGATCATGCTTCTGTCAAGGGCTATATGGAAGAGAAAATAGTCCTTGGAAAACAAAACAAAATAAAGCATTGAGTAAAGCCAATCTTCTCAATGTAGTTCATAATGAACCTGCCTATTGTAGAAAGTTTCAGACAATTTAGTTGATTCTGCTTAACACTGATGTCACCAAACCTTTGCAAATGGCTAATATGTCATGTTAAAAGTGATTTATTTTCTAAATTTGTTTAATTTGATGTAGCAACTTCTCTTGTTAAGTACTGCTACTCTATTTATTCATAAACTGCTTGCTGTGATCCTGATTATTTTAAGCACTCTAAAGTGCTTAAAAAAAAGTGCTTTTTTATAAGAGTTGACAAAAAATTTGGTGCAGAACTTTTACAAACTTTGATAAAATTAATTCCAAATATATGGGATCATTGCATCATTGTACCAAATAAGAAAACTCTATTGAAATTAAAGTACTAAGAAATTTGCAGATCAGCACTGGTTCCGTCTCTATAGGCTTGTACTAGAAACTGAAATAAAAGCTGAAATTTTCCTATTATGCGTATTCCATGTATAACTTTTCTGGATGTTGTCCAAGAAACTGTTATCTGATTAGGACAAATGACTGTTTCCCTTATGGCTGCAGGATGCATCTTCTTTTTTTCTTGAGAATGATCTGTTTATACCTCTTGGTTAAATGATCCATGATTGTCCTGGGTTCAGCTAGAACAGTGTTAATTTTCAGAAGCTGGGAGGAGGCACGGCCAGGATAGCCAAACTGAACCAGCCAAGAGGACATTCAATACACTACTGATGTCCTGCGTAATATATAAGGGGGAAGCTGGCTGGGGGAAGGGCTACATAGCTCCGGCAGGTGGCCAAGCTGTGCGGCAGGTTCTGGGTAGTGCGTGTTTGCATTGTGCATCAGTCATTTAGGATACTATTTCATTAGTATTTTATTATTGCTGTTGTTTTTACTCTCTTTTTATTGTTCTATTAAACTCTCCTTAACCCAGCCCACAAAGTTTTACCTTTTTCTCCCAGCTCTCCTTCCCATCACCCTGAGACGTGGGTGCAGGGGAGAGCTAGCAGCTGGCTATGGTGCTGTGCAGTGTACACTGGGTATTTTGCTCACAGTTCCATCAAAATACTGGGTGGAAGTATCCTCCTTCAGGATAGTCATCAATTCTAGATGCCTTCAACATCACACAAAACTGGTATCTATCTCAAGAACCCATGGTTAAATTGAAGGATAATCATCTTGATTTAGAGCTAGATCTAACTGAGATTTTAAATAACTGAAAGTTTATACCACAATACCTAAGGTTTAAATGCAGTCCATTATCTTATTAAATTGAGATTAGGCAGGTGAATGCTTGTTACTTTTGATAAATTTATCTTTCACGCATGCTGCAAGTATTGAAGTCATAAATTTGCTTCAGCAAAAATTAATCTATATAGCATATAGAGGGAGGGTAGACTCCAGTGAAAAGCAGGACACAGAAGAGAGAGAGTCTATAAAGAATGGCATAGAGCAGCCTGTGTCTAGTGGTAGATCTACCTACTTTCAGAGGTGATGTGTACCTCTTTACCTGCCTTGATCCAGACCCCGGAGAATTCTGTGAAGATAGATGACTACAGCATTTTCTTCAGAGAAATGAGAAGAGTTCATGGCCCTCTTTTAAAAGGGCGATGCTGTGTTCACATCTTTTAAGCTAGTCTAATAGTAACAAACCAAGAAGTTTAGATTAGGCTTCCTCCTCAGCCTAAAGAGACTTAAATTTGTATTTCCCACTTCCTGGGAAACAATTTTCATCACTAAGTTATTTGTTATTTTGGCTAAATGAATTATTTGTATTTTTGAAGAGATATAGATAATATAGTTTAGGATCATGTGAGAGGAAGAGGTGTAGAAGAGGGAGAGAGAAAAAGAAAAAAAATAAAACTTAGTGGTGTATTTGTGTTTTGACTGTGTTCTCATTTCAGACCATTTTAACCAATTCTGTTTAATGTAAAAAAAAGTTGCTAAGTATTAGCTTGTGAGCTGTTCAGTCTAGACAGATCTGGAAAAGTGCTAAGTTCATGCAAGTTTGCAACTTTGTTTTCCTGTTAAGCTTTCAGAAAGAGAATAGGCATTTACTGAATTTAGACATCTCTGGAAATAAGCAATAACTGTGCTGAGATTTTTCAGCATCCTGATTTGGCAGTAGTCAGCTTTCTACTGCATATTTTTTCCTTACTAAGCAATGAAATCATGCATAGAAAATACTGTAAGATAAACAGAGGTTAAAGAAATCCAACATTTAAAACACGGGAGCATGGGAATAATTCCTAAATTCAGTACTCTTTAGGTATATACTATGATACGCTCCTTGCTGTAGCAAACAGTGTGATGCAGTTCACTCGTAAGAGAGAAGTAGCAACACGTTCATTGACCTAAAACAGTGATTTAATGAAGTTTGATAGCAAATGAGGCAATGATTTAAGACTTGATGGGAAGGTACACTTGATTGTTTACTGCAGAGAGGACAGGGTCGGACAAATCTGTCAGGGAAGCCCTTCTGTGGAGTCTTGAGGTTCAGAAAGGACCACCTCATCTTCTAAAATCATTCTTACAGGGGAGTTTAGATGCACTTGGATCCAGAATTTGTCCCAGACTTGGTCAACAGTCTATGTCTAAAGGATTATATATGTGCAATCAATCCTTTATATCCTTAGCTAATATTTTAAAGTTTCAGCTCACTTAGTCCCAATTCACTTACTGAGTATCTGATGTAATAAGGATTCTCTGATCCCTACTCAAGAGGAGATCCTGGTGTGCAGCCTGCTGCCATGCAGGACATCTCAATGGGACCTGGGCTATCCACTATTTATGGAGTAAGGAAATATAACTTATATTTACATACCAACTACAGATTTTAATTTCTTCCAAATTTGTCTTGAGTTGGACATTGACCAACACTGTGATTAGGTGGGCACAATGCTCAAATTAGACCTTGGCTATTGTGTTGTTGTCTGTCTCCCCTGAATCCACACAAACAGATGCATCCATTATGACTGCCACTGATGGCTATCACTTGAGCAGGGTTACAAAAAATAAAGGTCAGGTTGGGGGTGACGAGAAGGACCACACCACTATAGTTACACAATACATACTTTGATTTCTCTGTTCCTTATGAATTCTCTACCTCTGTGTAAGATGTGTGATTCTTGACTAAAGGCTCAGGTTTTTCCTTATTTTTCAATGAGTTGCTTTAGATTTTATTTAACAGATGGTGCTCAAATTACAGATTTCAGAATTATTAACATCCTCAAGAACTGTTTATATTAGTGAAGAAAATACACTCGGTCACATCACCATAGTCACCAAACACTAATACCTATCAACTCAAACTGAAATGTTCTGATTTCTTAATATATGATTTCTATGTATAGCTTATTACCACAGTTAAGTCCTTGACAAAGTAATAATTTATCTTTATAGCTTTCCTAGATCTAAACCCCCAAATCTGATTGTTCTAAACCATAAGAAAAAGAAAGAGAAGATCAGGTGCTTTTGGTAGTATTGAGAGGAGTCTGTCAGAATGTTGTATACAATCATGGGCTTGACCAGCATAGATCCCCGTGGAGCTGGTTATTTTCTTTACTGCAACAAGGGAGTATTTGCTTCTACCTCCCATTTGCTACCTTTAATCACCAAGGCCAGGACCTTCCCTCTTATGCCATACCTCCTTACTTTCCTTAAACACTTTGTTTGAAAGACTAGGTCAAAAACCTTTCAAAAATCCTGAAGGATTAAATCAAGTGGATCACCCCTATTCTTTCTTGCATTCACTTTCACTAGGTAACAAAGGGTTTTTATTTACAGAGGTGACACAGACTTTAATTTTTAATTTCCATCTTTAATGAGGTCTTGTATGATATTAACCATCATGCTGTGGGCTGTCTTCTTGAGCTTCCTAATCAGCCATTACATGAGATGCCTGTAGTATTATTGTCATCAAACTGAGTCAATACCCTGAGTCTTGCTATGATATTTGCACAGCCAGTATGGGTGTAATTAAAGTCTTTCATCATAGTTACTTCTCTTCCTTTTTAACATCTCTTGCATCCTTTGGCATATCACAGCTATGTCACCACCCCACTCCTTAGCTTCTCCAAATTAACTGAAATTTTATTGTATAGATTCTTCTTTACCTATTCAGGCAAATAGTTTTTTTAATATTGTTTGATCCTATGGTCTCTTGCTAACACCAATCCACTCCTATTATTGTCTATTCTTTGCTTTCCATTTCTTCACATTAAGTATTGCAGGTTTTCATTGATTTTCTTCCTTCACCAGACTTCTGTTATGTATACACTGTTGTCATAAAGAGCTAGACATTCTAGTTCTTCTGTCTTATTTCTTAATTTTCTATCATTCATATAAAAGCACCTGTAGCAAAGAATTTTTGTTCTCCATTCTTGGAATCATACTTTAAATAACACTTTTTTTTCTATTTCTTATTTGACTAATTACACCCTCCACTTTGTCCTGCATGTCCTTCTCTTATCTACATCAATACCAGAGGTAGAACGTTGAGCCATGTGTTTTTGCACCGCTGTCTTCCCACACTTTTCAATTTAGAAGATTTTATGTTTTCATGTTTTTATACACTACAGCTTGATTCCATTATGGATCAGGTTCCCTTTTTTCTAGCAGTGCCCATGAGGCCTTAATCCTCACACAATCTTCTCAGCCAGGCTTTAAACTGTACTGCTACGCTTGTCTCTTGGGACCTCTGTAGGTTTACGGTTAGGCATGTAAATTTTGATGTGAAGAATTCTGTTAATAGCACATAGCATTCCTGACATCATCATTGAATAATGAAATGAGGAAACTAAGGTGGATAGGGACATCTTTAGGTTTAGAAAGTTAGATGCTTTACTAAATTGTTAGGTTTTCTCCTTCTCTCTTCCAGAGAGCTTCTGTTACATCTACCTTCCTTGACAACACAACAAATCTCTTCTACAGAGTGGAGCTCACTGGGTACTGACTGAGACAAGGGAAATACTTGGAAAACTGTATCCAATCTTTTTGAAAGAGACACCCAAGTTCACAGAAAAAAGAAAGAAACATATATGGCACAGATGTGGTCCGAGTTCATGTGCAAACATTAATATCTGAAACTGAGATCAAATTAAAGACTGATCTTAGGATTGATATCATGCGGTCCTTCCTGAAACTAGAAGTAGATGAAGTTGCAGCTTTCAAATCTATCCTAATGTCTACTTTTTGTTTAATTTTCCAAATCCCTACAGATTTCTGTTGTGCTGGTTCAGCCATCATTATTTTACACTGCCATCAGTTGCCTGATCACACAGGCCAACACTGAACTCAGCAACATCTCCTCAGAAGTCTTCTTTCAGACAGTCCTGCCATAAATTCCTGTGGGCCCAGCTTCTCTACTGCCTACTGTGGTGCCAGCATTGCCTGCTGGACACAATAGACAGGTTTCTTCCAGGTCAGCACTTCTGGCAAGAAATATTCACAGCATTCCTCAAAGCAGTAAAACTCGTGTTAGTGAAAGCTTTCTTACTAACAGATATCTTTCCACTTGCAAAAGATGCAGTCCACATTAAATGAAATGTTTGCTGATTGAATCTCCTAAGCCCCATTTTCTGTATGGTCATTTATGGACATGCATAATAGATTGTACCTTTCCTCTTTACAGCTGTGTTTTCCATCCTCTAAGACTTGAATCATCCCCCTCCCCCAAATCTTCTCTAATATACACAAAACAATCCCAAGACAATAATTTTTCTACTCAGAGGCCATGTTTTCTTGGTTTCTGATTATTCTCTTAATTTTCCTCTGGGTCTTCTTTGTTTCTTCCACGCTTTCTGAAATGCAGCCCCCAAAGGACATATGATACTCCATGTGAGGCCTCAGAAATGCAGAGGCAAACTGGAGGAGCTTCTGCACATGTTGCAGGGGCACTGTCTATTTTGCAACAGCATGGCTCACCGACTCACACTCTCATAACTCCCAGATCTTTACCCAAAAACCTGCTGTCAGATTGTTGACACTCTTTCCACAGCTGGTTATTCCTGCTAAAGGGTAACCCTTCATATTTTTTCTTTCTGAAAGTCACCTGACCGTTTTTCCCATTTGTCAAAATAATTTTGAACACTAATAACTTACTAACATAATTGGCATTTATATCTTTGCAGCATTAGAAGACTCGACACATTTATTTTTGCTGGTGGATTAAAAGCTCAACATGAGCCAGCAATGTGCCAGTGCAGCCCAGAAAGCCAACTGTGTCCTGGGCTGCATCTAAAGAATCGTCACAAACAGGTTGAGGGAGGTGATTCTACCCCTCTACTCTGCTCTTGTGAGACCCAAACTGAAGTACTGCATCAATTTCTGGAGCCCACAGAACAAGAAGGAAGTGGACCTGTTGAAGAGGGTCCAGAGGAGGAGTGCAAAGATGATTAGAGGGCTGAAACACCTCTCCTATGAAGACAGACTGAGAGAACTAGTCCTGTTCAGGCTCAGGAAAGACCTTGTTGTGGCCTTCCAGTATCTGAAGGAGGCCTACAAGAAGGCTGGGGAGGGACTTTTCACAATGGTCTGTAGTGGTAGGACAAAGGGTAATGGGTTCAAACTGGAAGAGGGTTGATTTACACTGGAAATTAGGAAGAAATTATTTACCCTGGGGGTGGTGAGACACTGGAACAAGTTGCCCAGGGAAATTGTGGATGCTCCACCCCTGGAGGTGTTCACCTAGGTTGGGTGGGGCCTTGAGCAGCCTAGTCTAGTGCCAGGTGTCCTCGCCATGGCAAGGGGGTTGGAACTAGGTGTTGTTTAAGGTCCCTTCCAACCCAAACCATTCTATGATTCTATGATTAATTTCCATTTCAGTAACGAAACATAGAAAACACTAAACAGAGATATATGCAGAATATAACTCCGTGTAACCCGTCTTGACTGCCAGTCAATACTTCTAAAGGACATTAACTGACACTCCAGCAGTTCCACCCAGGCTAAGATTTTCTTGACATCTAGTGATACTATGTTAGTTCAAAAAGCCTCACATAAGGCTGTATGATAACTGTGGCTTTACTATTCTCCAGCTACTAACAGCTAGTTCACTTTTTTCCAGAATTTTTCAAAAGCCTCAAGATAAGCTGATAATTCCATTTTTCTCTTCCATTATAAATCTGTACCCCACATTTGCCTTTTGCAGCTATCATAATGTTAACTGTCCTCTATAAGCCTTCAGATCTCATAAAGGACAGTTATGATATCGAAGTTGTTTCAGACAGTCCTTTAATTATCCTTGGATAAATTTCCCATGTGCTTTTTTCCTTTATATTCAGAAAATTTGTTGTCCTCTGTGAGCGTTTGTCTAAATTAGGGGTGAAAAAGAAAGTAAGCTTCTTGAGGCATCAGCAGTTCCTGGTACCATCTTGGCAGTTTTGAATGTAAACATCTGCAACTGTTCACTGTTGTGGATGTATAGGAGAGGGATGTATGTTGTAGGAGGAGGATGTATGTTGTGGATGTATGGGAGGTGGGTCAAGCTGGTGTGGGCAGGGGCACCTCGGGTGTATATGCAAAACGGGGTTAAAGTGTGCAGGTGCAGAGTGAGGGAAGCACAGCTGCTGTGAGAAGTGCCGCAGATGGTCAGGCTTCTCCCAGGGGCACGATGGGGATAAGGATTTCATCCTGAGCCAGATGTCAGCACACAGCCAGGTGCAGAGGAACCTGGAGAGATGCTGCCAGGATCAAGTGAGCAAGCTGGTTCAGTACCTGCTTGTAAAAGACTAGAAAAAGATTCCCTTTAAAAGAGTGGATATCCTGAAGAAAGCGTGTGTGGGAGTACAAAGATGTCTACTCAGAGATCATCAACCAGTCTGGCAGAACTCTGCAGCAGGTATTTGGCCTGCAGTTGGTGAAGATCCACACCAAACACCACCACACATCTACACCATCACCAGTGACCTGCCCCACACCAAGGGTGAGAACCTGCACCAGGACAACCAGACAGAAAAGCTGGGGCTTCTCATCCTCAGCAACATCTTCATGAAGGGCAACTTGGCCATGTGGGAATTCCTCTGCCAACTCCAGGTACAACTAGGAGAGTAACACAAAGTCTTCTGGAAAATCAAAAAGTTGAGAACAGTGGGGTTTGTGTGGCAAAAGTATCTAGAGATCCCCTCCATCCCCCTGACAACAAGTGCTTGTAGGGGCCATGGGCAGCCAAGGAGAGTCACATGTTACACTTCATGGCAAAGATTCAATGGAAGGATCCCACATTCTGGACAAGCCAGTACAACAAGGCTAATGTTGCCCCACGACCCACAACCAGCCCCCCCACTGCCCCTAGTATAGGGGTACCCTTTTTGAGTTCAGCCCTACAAAAAAAAAGTCTCTGCTCACTGCAGGGGGTTGTACTAGTTGACCTTTAAATGTCCTTACCAACCCAAAACATTCTATGATTCTATAATTTGTTTTAAATGAAGCAGGATCACTGCTGTGATCAGGTATGGACACAATAAAGGTGTAATGGCTTTAACCTGATGACTTAGAACAAAACTAAGGGCAGTATCTTTGCAAAGTGTTACAACCAATTCTAAAAAGACCACAGCTGTAGAATCCTAAAGGTCAAGAAAGACCTGCTTTTTAGATGGGAAAGCATGGTTTTCTATGTTTTTAAAATTCATACGATGCATTCACGCGCATTAAAAAAACCAAACAGAAAGTGATGACTACACAATGTAAATTGTCTTTTTACTTCACCAACCCCTTCCAAAGCACTTACAGGAATTCAGTTAGCTAGCAGCTTGTGCACAGGTTATTAGTAACACAAAAAATCCATATCCGGATTTTTAAAACACTCTGTGACCTGGTGGACATCTATTCACAGATCCTTCGTAATTCCAGTGGAAAAGCAATAAAACTGCATCTGACTGATAAACTTTAAATGAGAGTATCTGCACAATTTCAGTTAAGTTGTACAGGGTCTGAATTTCATTCCCTGCAGAAATGGTGGTACCTAAATCTGTTTATCTTCAGGGCCCTGTTAGAAGCTGATTCATATTCCAAGACTCTTGTCTGAGAGAGTAGTAGTAAAAAGTACATCTCGTTTATCCCAGACTTTATCTTAAGGATTTTGCTTAAGGCTGATATTGGTCACTCATACATAGGTTATGTACACTAAGGTTTAAATTATGTAAAGGTCCCCAGGAGTGTTATCAGTAGATACCTTCTCTGTTTCAAAATACAAGACTGACATAATACAGCCCATGTATGGCCCAAAATCTGACTTCATTATGTCCATGTAAAACAAGTGTAATCAAAATATATTTACCTAGAAAGATGAAAATGTCTAGGGCTCAACTGTCCATTTGCATCTGTCAGAAATGTCTAAAAAAAAGTAGCAGCATATTCTGAGACCACTTCATAGTGACACATGGGCTGATCACTCAACCAGCTACTAAGAAAAACAGTATGTAACCTATGAGCTCTACAGGTGTTTCCTCTGGATAGTGTATGCGTTAATTTGCACCTTTATTTCTGCCTAGGAATCATTTTTCACAGCATTACTAAATACGTGTTTTCTAAATGATTAAAATTCACATAATGTATTCCATAGTATTGCTGGAATGGTATCAAAGGGATGGACTGAATAAATGAGTAGTTGCTGTTACTTGGAGAATTCTATGCTAATATGGGAAGGAATTATTTCTCTGGTTGAATTTCAGAAAGGAAGATATTGCAGCAAATCAGTAACCTTCCCAAAATGTTAGGATTGTTAGAAATTCTGGAGAAAGTTAATTGAAAATAGCCTAGAACACTGGTATATTATTCTACAGAAAACAGTTCTTCAGGAATAGAGGTATGCGAGGAAGGATGGGACAAGATTGAAAAAAATGATTCTTTACAGAAATACAAAAGCAGATCCCAAGATTCAGTAATAACAATTTAGACTTTGATGCATAGAATCATGGCTTTTCTAAAATCCTTTCATTTATAAAGTGAAATGCAGAACATTCAGACTTACACTGTAGTTAAAGGTAAATTACCTGTATGGAATGTGTAAATTGCAAATGAAAGTCCCTTGTAACTTATTGTCCGTGCTTTTAGGATACTTAGCTCAACTTTATGGCCAAAAGTTCAAAAAAGAAAAATGTTTCATGAAAAGTCTAATTCCCTTGCAAAACTACTAAGGATGATTTAAAAGTTTACATTTTATTATAGTCTGTTGATTACAAGAAATCCAGCAAGTATTAAGACAAGCATCATTTCTTAAACAAAAGCAGACTTGAAACTGCTGTGTGGAAACCAAGGAGTCTGAGGTTTTGTGAATCAGTCAAGTGATTTTGGTGTTTACAGGTTATGTCATGATTTTGAGCCCATTTTCCTGTGACACAAGCACTCATTTTTTCAAAAGTTAGTCAAAAAAGTTATGACAAAAATTCCCTGAGTATAGGAAACAGAAGTTACATTTCTTGAAAAATAATTAACCTCTGCCCTTTGCCCTTTGCCTTTGTAGTTCTTTTGTAATGGCTTTAACTCAGTGTATATGATTTCTTTATCTGCTGCACTCTTGTTGGTATGAATCCATGGATTCTTTTATTCCTGTTTTCTTGTAAACACTGTGGAGAGATATCTAATGATGTTATTCCCCAAAATTAGAGTAGCCTTCATGTACTGGGTTTTAAGAAAAGGCTTTGGAAATCTAATCTAAGCATTAAAATCCTATTTCAGAACCAGAACTGACAAATTATTTTGCCCAGTAGAGCTTTGTACATATAAAAAAATTCCACTACCACTGAAAAGCATGATTCTGTGTCTGTAAAATTAGCAATATTATTTCAGTTGTTAGGAATATAAGCAGTACTAAATATTGTACTTAGCATGTAAATGTTATAGTCTTACAAATTAAGACAGGGAATATTTGGAAGGAATTTTGAATGTGTAAATGAATACCTAATACTTTTGTGATCTTTGCATACGCACATGTATCCACACAGACATAGAATCATAGAACGTTAGGGATTGGAAGGGACCTCTGGAAATCATCAAGTCCAACCCCCCTGCCAAGCAGGATCACAGAATCTAGGGCAGGTTACACAGAAATGCATCCAGACAGGTCTTGAAAGTCTCCAGAGAAGGAGACTCCACAACCTCCCTGGGAAGCCTGTTCCAGTGCTCTGTAACCCTCACAGTAAAGAAGTTCCTCCTCATGTTGAGGTGGAACTTCCTGTGCTCTAGCTTGTATCCATTGCCCCTTGTCCTATTACAGGGCACAAGTGAAAAGAGGTTGCCCCTTTCTTCTTGACACCCAGCCCGCATATATTTAGACACATTAATTAGATCCCCTCTCAGTCTTCTCTTCCAGACTAAAAAGCCCCAGGTCTCTCAACCTTTCCTCATAAGGCAGGTGTTCCAGTCCCCTAATCATCCTCATAGCCCTCTGTTGGACTCTCTCAAGTAGATCTCTGTCCCTCTTGAACTGGGAAGCCCAGAACTGAACACATTACTCCAGGTGAGGTTTCACTAGGGCAGAGTAGAGGGGGAGGAGGACCTCCCTCCATCTGCTGGACATACTCTTCTTAATGCACCCCAGGATACCATTGGCTTTCTTGGCCACGAGGGCACATTGCTGCCCCATGGATAACTTGCTGTCCACCAGGACTCCAAGGTCCTTCTCCATGGAGCTGCTCTCTAGCAGATCGCTTCCCAATCTGTACTGGTGCATTTTGTTGCTCCTTCCCAGGTGCAGGACTCTGCAATTATTCTTGTTGAACCTCATGAGGTTCCTCTTTGCCCAGCTCTCCAGTCTGTCCAAATGCTGCTGAATGGCCGCACAGCCTTCAGGTGTATCAGCCAAACCTCCCAGTTTTGTATCATCAGCAAACTTGCTGAGAAGACACTCTGTCCTTTCATCGAGGCTGTTGATGAAGATGTTGAACAGGACTGGACCCAGCACTGATCCTTGAGGGACTCCACAAGTTACAGGTCTCCAGGCAGACTTGGCACCATTGATCACCACTCTTTGGGCTCTATTGTGTAGCCAGTTCTTAATCCATCTCACCATCTGTTCTTCTACCTCACACTTCCTGAGCTTGCTCATGAGGATGTTATGGGAAACTGTGTCAAACGCCTTGCTAAGGTCAAGGTAGATTACATCCACTGATCTCCCTGCGTCTGCCCATTCAGTCACGACATCGTAGAATGCTATCATATTAGTCAAGCATGATTTCCCCTTGGTAAATCCATGCTGACTACTCCTGATAACCTTCTTGTCTTCCATGTGCTTAGAGATGACCTCCAGAATGAGCTGCTCCATCATTTTTCCAGGGATGGAGGTGAGGCTGACTGGTCTGTAGTTTGCTGGATCTTCCTTCTTGCCCTTTTTGAAGACTGGAGTGACATTGGCTTTCCTCCAGTCCTCAGGCACCTCTCCCGTTTGCCATGATCTTGCGAAAATGGTGGAGAGTGGTAGAGCAACAACATCAGCCAGTTCTCTCAGCACTCTTGGGTGCATCTCATTAGGGCCCATGGACTTCTGTGTATTCAACTTTTGTAACTGATCTGTAACCCAGTCTTCACAGACTAATGGAGAGTCTTCCCTCCTCCAGGCTTCCTCTCTTATATCCAGGGTCTGGAATTCACAAGGGCATAATCTAGAAAATTACGCATAAAATAGAAATGTGTGTAATTTATACAAAAAAAAAGTACTTTTCACTTTGCATGGTAGATATATAGAAAGATAATCTTAATATCAATATTTTAAAGTTAAATATTTTTTATATTTCTTATTATGTTTAGAGAAGATCTACAATTTGCAATCTCATTGAATTTACCACACAGGTATGCAGACTGTGCAATAGCTATTTAAAGGTCTGGAAGGATGCCTTAGAGACCTCACAGAAATCTCAGGATGTTCAGATTTCTACAGGAAGTAAATCTAAAAAGAATTATCAAGTTGAGGATGGGGAAGTTCAAAAGTTCAGTTTGCCAGTACAAAGCAGACTGTACAAGAAAGGTACTTATGAGATTTGTTGGAGACGCTAATTTCTCACGCCTGCTTTCAAAGGTGAAGGCTCTCATGACAAGGCTCTGCTGAAATGTCTTCTGAGATTGTGGTTTCCATGCACCAATCAACGATTGTCAGGACTCCCACTAAAACCACCATAACCTCTAGAGGCCTCTGGTAACTTAAAAAACTTCAGAAAGTTTTTGAAAACGGAAAGCTTTTCAGAACTCATGTTTTTTAAGAAAACTTACTGAAGAAAAAGGCAATGAATAAAAGACAAAACCCTCATATGCATCTTTTTTAGGTCCTTCTTTTTCTTCCCCTGGCACTGTGTGCCAGCAGGGGAACTACCCACCCATGCTGTCCTACATCTGGGATGGCCCTCCTTACACGTGCAGGGCAACAGCACAAACATACAGCTATCAATATCTAAAAATGCTTTAATTTTAAAACTATCTTAACACACATCAGTATTGGTGACATACTCTAAATTACTTATTTAATATCACAGTATGGTTTAGAGTATTATAATATATGGAGGTATATCTTAGGCAGATGGGTTTTTAAGGAAAGCATAATCTGATATATGTTATATTTCACTAATGATGTAGTCATATATTTTCATTATTAGATACCTTTCAGCTATCATGGTGAACCTGTTTAAAACTGGAACAGCATCATTCATCTAGAAATTGTCCATAATATAGTTCATCTTTTACAAATAACATGAAATCTATAATTATCTCTCATTTAAAAACAAAACAAACCAAAACAAAACAAAAAACCCCAATAAGTTGCAAAGTTTTTCATTTAAGTTACAGTGTAATCTTTTTGTACACCAAATCAAAGCCCAGGTAGAACACACCTTAGTGTGATATCTAAGCTTAGTTTTGGACAGAAGGAAGCACAATTTAATACCAGAGACATCTGAAGAGTTGAGTTAATAGGAATAATATAATGGGAAAAGAAATGAAAAACTAAGACAGTAGAGATAGAAGAGATACAAGAACTCAAATGTGTAATATTCCAACAACATGTTAAGAAAAGGACTGACTATTTAAAGCACATTAACAGAAAATGGAAAGAAAAAATAAAGGCATTCATCCATTAATTCCAGAATTTGGAAAATTCATTAATTCTGTTTATTTGGAGGAAACATAGCCTAAAAACATCACAGGTGAAAAACACCTAACTCCAACTCTCACTTCTGATTCTCTAGTGCAAGAGCAGCCCTAGGCTCCTAGAGCATTGGGTACCTACCTGGACACACAGATGCTTCATTCCGAAAATAAATTTTTTCATAGCTTATTTTATGGGCTGGTTCTTTCAACCCAGCCATTTGCCCTAAAGCATCTGAAATTCCAGAGGATGAAACTACTCCTGGAATTCATCATGTTCTTTTCTTACTCTGCTTCTTTGTGTCCCAGCTCTTGGCCTGTGTATAATATTTTGGAGGCAGGTTGTTAGGAAAATTTTGCCATTTCCCATTGAACTAGACTAGAACTTCCCACTAGGTCAGTCAGTCTCAGCTGGGACATTATAAACATGCAGGTGAGGTGTGGTAATAAACACATTTTTGTTGTCCACTAGAAACACCTACTGGACTGTTATATCAACACAATCTTTTTCTTTCCAACTGTAATGTGTACACAAATAAAAATCAGGATTAGAAATATCTCAGTCTAGTCAATCACATCCTTTTTATCATATTGTGATGGGTTGGGTATTTTTGTCTGCTTCATTAAGTGATAGAGTCCACCCTGCATACTTTGAAAAGAGTACTTGTATCTGAGACTTTTGTCAGTGTACTATATGCCCAGGAATGGTGGGGAGAGGGCTAGGATTTCTTTTGTGTCAGTTTTTAAAGATAAGCATTCAAGGGTGACTACTGCCCACTGACTTTACCAACTGGATAGGGCTAAAGAACAACTGACTTGTAGAGTTGTTTTTTTTATCCCACAACCTTCTAAATCCTGATTGAGTGCACCATAATTCACACCACAGCAGGACTTTCTCTGTGATGACTTATATTATGTATGACAGCAAATTTGGTTTTGATAGCAGCAGTCCCTAGCTTTCTCCAAGTGGTACTGGCCATATCCAAGGGCTGGGAGATAGAGCAACATGTACACAGAGGATTGAACAGTTTCATGCTGGAACTGTGATCTTCTGCTTCTTCTAGTCACCAATGACTTTGGAAGAGCATTATGAAAAGGGTTAAACTCCTGAAAAGCCTGCTCCTGTCCTGGCTAATCCATTATGGAATAAACATTTCAGAGAGTTCTATACTGATTTTCTATCAGGTCAGAATAGATTTTATATCCACAACGATTTTTAATACTTTCAGTAAGTTAGGCAGAAAAGAAATACCTGTCCTTGTGAGCCACAGGAAGCGATGCAAGTTAGGTGGTCCAGAGTGTATACATGAAGAAAGTGATGTAAAGATTTGCTCCTAGAAGGCTCCTCTTCTCCCATCAAATCTCACCCTCTTGAACCTGATAGTTCTTCATGCAGATCACTGGGCTTTTCTTTACTCTGTTCCCTCTGACCCCCTCCCAGATATTAAGAGTGACAGTGAGGGGAAGAGTTAAACAGGTGGAGGCATTGTTTGAAGGGCAAGTTGATTTGAAGATTTTTATTTTCTCATTCACTTAAACTGAGGTTCTTCAAGTACTCTGTTCCCTAAGAGCTCCAGTTCTTGAGATGACATAAAGAGAATAACAGACCACATTCCTGTCAGAAGTGTCAAAAAATGAGCACTTATCTAATAATTACGTTTTACTTTCACTTAGTTGGTAGACCTTCAGCAATATATTTTTCTGCCTGTGACCACTGTAGTCAGTACCCTCCAAGGTATTCTTTCTACCTAAGAAATACCTGCTTCACTCAGTCATGAAACTCTAACTTTTACAGGTCTAAAAAGCAAGTTCAATTTCTCCAGTCAGGAGCAGTACAACCATATTATTCTCCATGGTTTTTTTCCTCCTAAGCATTACAAGTATATAGAATTGCTCTTTCATCCATCCCCAGCTCAGGTTCTTCATATATGAAGTGAGGGACTGGGAAGGGGAATATAGCAGAGGTGGATAGCCATGGGGGACTATTCCCTAGGTTGGAATAGAGACATTACGTTAAGCAGTGCTCATGAGCATGGGAGAGAAGTTTAGCATCCCTCTGGATTCCTCATAAATTTACATCTGAACCTTTTGCCATATGTGCAGTTATGGTGATAACTACAAATAAAATCAGAGTTTGAATACATGCATTATTCTAAACATTTACCAAATAATAGCTTATATGTTCATAAATTATTTCAGATACAGGGCCAAAACCAAGAAAGGAGTTGTTTCTCCTTATAGCAGAGTAGTGAACTGCAAACTATTTTCTTCAGCCATATTAAAGTTATAGGGCAGCAAAGATCTTGAAAACCGATAATTACATTGAGTTAAATAATTCACAATGATATAGGGGTTAAGCAGGTTATTTAGACAAGAGATCAAAATTACACATTCTGTCCGGTTAAAAAAAATGGAGCTTAACTTCATTTTGCATGATGTGTGAATTGGAAAGTGTTGGTCAGAAACCAGAAAAATATTATTTCATCATGAGAATTACTTTCAATTTAGGAAATAACATATCTATTGGGTGATAAATAAATTGCCCTAAAATACCTGTAAATTTCTAGATTCAACCAATATTTATTAATTGCAAGAAAGTTTATGCAATTCTTTCAATATTTTTGATAATATATTCTCAGTGGAGGAGTGTAATCATTGCCTAATGAAAACTAATACAAGGAAAAACCTTGCATCTGACAGTCTGAATAA
Source organism: Eurystomus glaucurus suahelicus (assembly GCA_032159205.1). Classification (NCBI taxonomy): domain Eukaryota; kingdom Metazoa; phylum Chordata; class Aves; order Coraciiformes; family Coraciidae; genus Eurystomus; species Eurystomus glaucurus. Next base: position 31,156 of record JAVFHW010073892.1, on the reverse strand, counting down.
TATGCTTATTCACAGTAAGTATCTTTAAGATATCCTTCATAGATCACTAGCTTCATGGGATTAGGAATCAGCCTGCATAGATTTAGCAATGAATCCCCTTCCTCAGGATATTGTAACAGGTACAAAACCCTTTCCAGGCCATCTGGTAACAGAGGGCAGCACACTTTCCCAGGGGCCTTGTCAGACTTAGCCACAATCTATTGTCAGGCACAGTTGGTGAAATCTGATACTCAGTTTAGCCAAACAGAAGTCCCCTTAAAGATGCTATCAAAAGCACAGGGATCACGCCAAAGGACTTGCATTCTGTCAATTTGCCACATTTCTCACATAATCCCACATGTGATTGTTATACTATATAGATGCTTCACTTTTTTCCTTCTAAAATATATTTCTATTTCTGTATAAATATATATATATTCTGATATCTACTATTATAGAATTCATCATACAAACATTCTTTTCACAATTTAGTATGCACTTACAACTGGAATATATCCAGCAGTTGGAATGGAATAAAATACTGATATGTTCTTAAATTATTTCTGTGTTTTGGCAGGTAATCTCATAATTATCCTCATAATTTTTCCATTACATGTTACATAAGGTTTGGATCACTGCTACTTGTACATGGATTTTTAGATTTATTATAAGAAATACACTATCCAGTTGTCCAGAATACACTTTAATGATGCCTTTTAAATAAATACAACTGTTGTATCTGTATATCATAACAATTAAAATAATGCATATAAATAGATTCTTTGTAAATGGCGGGGGGAGGGGAAAGCGATGGAGCACAAAATATTTACTCAGTAGAGTCTTCGTCTTTCTCCAGGAAAACTGCTGTTGTTCTACTATTCTACACAAATCTCAGTCAAATAAAAGGTTGTGCTTTTGTCCACAGCCTTCAATAATCCAACACAAATTGGCTTTCACAATCGCCATGTACTTCCCTGAGCTATCATCGATGTAGAACACATACAATACAGGCCAAAGTGGAGGAACCATTCTCTCACCAATGGCTTACTCCACCATAGTGACAGCAGCAGCAAAATACAGAAAGGCATGATGGATACTTAAATCCAGCTAAAATTAATCAGGAGCTCAATTAGGCAGAAAGTAATTACCAAACCTGTAATTTGACTAGGACACAGTAGCAGATGTTCCTACTCTCGCATATAGTACCATGGGACCTTTAATTAGCTTAAAATAGCCTCATCTTTGGAATCCACTTCCCATGCTCTTGGTCAATAACACTCTCAGTTTATTGAACTGCAAGGCCCATGTGGTTTCCCCAGATGCATGATATTGGGAAAACTCCAGTGCATGATATTAAATATATTTTAGCTTGAGTTACTGCATTTTTGCAGAGTTTGGTTTACAGTATGGATTTACTGCAGCACATCTTGTGTAAGAGTTATCAAAAAGCCAGGCATGATGAGGCCCCCTTCTTAAAGGATGCTGATCCTGTATTCATAACACTATGGTTTTAGAAGTCACCCTGGAGAACACACTTTCTATCATACCTTTTTGCAGAGGCAGGGATTCCAGGAAGACTCAGAGAGAAATACATCAGCTGCTAAGTCACTGACCCTCTTTTCTTAAGCATGTTAGTTTCTTCATGGAAAATTTCCATTTGGGTTCTGAACAAGCAAGTTGTTATTTTGCTTTGTCCAGTAAGATCTCATACCACAATGATGTAACTCATATCAAAATCCATACCTTGAAATAAAACAAAATATTTGAATGAGGAAGGAATGAGGAAGGGGGTTTTCTCTCATTTATCTGACTTTCTCTAGAAAATAAAACCTGGTGTTCTCAAAATTGTATCTCTGTTGCCATGGAAATTGTAGAGATTTTACACCTTGGCATTTTGACTTCATTTCTGGATCATATTGGAGAAGGAGATAGAATAGGACAAGTTGAGCTAAGAGGATAACACAATGATTTAAACAAAAACTTCACTTATAATTAAATCAAAATGTCAAGGATGTAGAAAACGTAGAAAATATAAATGGATTTTAATGTAAATACAAAGTATTAAGCAGATTTCCCTTTATATTTTATGCCCCCTAAAATTATCAGAAATTGCACCACCTGCCCCACACACCCTTTTTCTTATTGAAAGCTTTATAATATTAACTAATGGTATTTTATCTTATTGATAGGGCATGGAAAAGTTACAAAAGCAGGTTAAATCCATCTTTCAATAGAATAACAGCCCATTTTTTTGTCAAACTCAATATTAACTCTTAAACATTGCATTGTTTTGCAGAGTGCAAGTTTACTTGTAGGATAAATAATAGAAAACTAAATAAATGTCTAATTTGTGATTTGAGGTTATATTCAGCCATAATACAAGAAAATAACATTGATTATCGTAATGATCTGCTGTTTCACCAATACTAAAAAAGCATAAAAAAACAATTGTGTTCAAAATCATTGGCAGTTATTTAAATTAGCAAATATGTAAAGAGTTGCCATGTAATCTTTGTAATTCCTTCATTTAAAATAGATATTAGGTGACTAAGATAGCAAATTTTAAAAAGCAAAATGCTCATGTGCCACAATCAGGGTGCAACTGAAACTGTGACTATAAGCAGGCTGCTAAAATTCCACAGAGTGGATAATTTCATTTGGGTTACTATCCAGTACTACACAAAGGTTTCTATACTACGATTGTCTGAGTTAAATGGACATCGAGCAGGCCCCAGAGAGTTAACCCACTGAAGTTTGTTTCCCACATTGACTGTATTCAATAGGACTAAACTATGTGCTCTTCCTTGAGAGTTGCCTCCATTTATTAAGTATTGAAACTAAGAAATTTGTGTTACATTCTTGTCCTGATTCGGACAGGACAGGGTTAATTTGGTGTAGCCAGGCTATTCTATACCATGCTGACATCCTGCCCTGGGGCCAGTTCCAGTTCCTGGGAGGGCGACTGGCGGTGGGCAATTGATCCGCCTGGGACCATCTCTTTTTCTCTGCGGTATCGCTTATTTGTACATTTCTTTTTCTCACTGTTGTTATTGCTGGTTTTGCTGTGATTGTTTCTTATGTGTCACTGTATTAAACCTTCCTTATCTCAACTCAAAAAGGCATTTTCAAACTCTCTTCTCTGTCTGCAGTGGGGGAGGGCAGCGGCAAACAACCATGTGGCAGCCATGTGATGCGGATGCCTGCAGAGCCCCACCACGGCTTTACTTAACTACCACAGTTCTTGACCCAAGCCAATTACAAGGGGGAGAAGGAGGGAAGCCAGGCATATATAGTAAAAATGCAATGCACAGTAAATACAAGGAGAATTATGGATGACATGTGGAATTTAAATTCTACTGTGAATAATTACTTTGGCTCAGGAGCCACAGTAGTAGTGCACAGTAGTTGGGCTGTGTCACTTATTAATCAGTGGCATCATAATTTCTGAACTAGAATATTGTAAGCATTCTTAATCAGACTTTGGTATTTTGAACACAGTTGCTGTTAAGCTGAGATGCACAGCATTGCTCACTGTACTGTGTGGAAAGAGAAGATACTGCAGTTATTTTGAAGTAAGCTTGATGTAGCTCCATAGAAATTATTTTGATCTTATAAAGAGGAAAATATGAAGACTGTAAGAAACTGTTGCTCCATTTGAAGGACACAAACTCCAGCATCAGAGAAATGAGCATGACATCACCTGCACTGAGGTCAGCTTCCAGAAGTCCACTGCACAGGGAAATGTCTATAACAACCTTTCATTTGGTGGAGGTCAACACCATGTCAAAAAGAGTGAATAGAGTATAGGCCCATTCCCTACAACAACGATACAAAAAGGAAGTGTGTACTTTGATTTTGTAGTCTGACATACAGAGATCCACTGATCTTACGGTTATGCAAGGATCCTGAATGAATGGCATCACTACTAGTCTGGCCCTGCTAGCCTCCATCTAGCCACCTGTGGTGGTTCAGTAAAGCTGTGGGGGCTCAGTCCCTACCGAGAGCCAAGCCATGTGGCCGCTGTCCCTGCACCCCCCCAACCCTCCGCCTCGGTCAGGAAAGAACAGCAGGGGCTTTAGAAGTGCCTTTGTGAATTGAGATAAGGAGAGTTCAATACAGTAACGCATGAGAAACATTCAGAACAACAACAGCAATAGCAACAGCTAGTAAAACAGTGTACAAAGCAAATGATGCCAAGCATGTAGACAAGGCAGGGAAGACCCGTACCCAAGTGCACCCTTCACCCTGCCGTGCGGTGGCCCCCAGAACCAGAACTGGCCCAGAGCCCATGCTGGGGCATGATGTCAGCATAGTATGGAATAGCCCGGCCAAGGCTCGTGCTGACCAAATTAACTCTGTCCTGGCCAAACCAGGACACTACTGCATAAGAGTGGAGAGCAATTTCCATTGGAAGTGACCAGTGGAGGTTGTCCTGTCTAATAGGAGTAATAATAAGCAATCAGAAACATTAATATATTATTTTTTTTAACCTAGTCTTCTTTGAACAAATACTGGAAGCAGAAGTTCCTCTAAAATCCTGGAAACCATTTCTAGGTACATTAAGGACAAGAATGTCACCAGGAATCGTCAGCATGGCTTCACCAAGGGGAAGCCATGCTAAACTTACTTGATAAACTTTCATGATAAAGTGACTGGCCTAGCAGACCAGAGGAGAGCAGTAGACTTACTGAAGTCAAATGAGTACCTGGACTTCAGTAAGGCATTTGACAGTGTCTCACGTAAGATTCTTATAGACAAGCTGTTAATGTATGGACAGGTTAAGCAGAAAATGAGGTGGATTGAAAACTGGCTGAATAACGAAGGCCATGGAGTGGTGATCGGTGGCTCAAAGTCTAGTTAGAGGCCAGTAATTAGCTCTGTACCCCAGGAGTCAATACTGAGTTCAGTCCTGTTTAACATCTTCAGTAATGATCTGGATGATGGGATGAAGTGTATCTTCAGCAAGTTTGCAGATGACACAAAACTGGAAAGAGTAGCTCCACACGTTTGTACTGTTAACCAGAGGGATCTTGACACCGTGAAAAAATGGGCCTACAAGAACCTTATGCTGATGTTATGGTTTAAGTCCACCCAGATGGCAACAAAGCACTACTCATTACCCCCCCACCCACTGGGATGGGGAGGAGAAAATACAACAAATACTTGAGGGCTGAGAAAAAGGACAGGGAGGGTACAGCCACCAAACATGGTTATGGGCAAAAGAAAGACTTGACTTGAGGAAACAAAATCAATTTAATTTAAAAAACAAAACTACAACCAATTTACCAATTGAATCAGAGTAGGACAGTGATAAATACAACTGGATCTTAAAACATCTCTCACTCCACTACTACCTCTTCTTGGGCTCAGCCCTGCTCCTGATTCTGTACCTCCTCCCTCACAGCAGCAAAGCAGGGCAGGGGTTGTGGTCAGTCTGACTCATGTTTCTACCATTCCTTCCTCTTCAGGGAGAAAAGTCCTCACAGTCCTCTGCTGCTGCAACATGGTGTCCCTCTCGTGGAAGACAGTCCACGAACTTCTCCAATTAGCGAGGGTCTCTTCCACTGGCTATAATCCTCCCTGCAATTAATTGCTCCAGTGAAGACTTTCCTCAGATTCACTGGCTTCTTCAAGAGCAGCCACCTACTGCAGCATGGTGTCCTCCATGGACTACAGGCAAGATTCTGCTCCATGATCTCCATGGGCTGCAGAGCTATCATACACAGGCTGAAGGCGAATGGCAGCTTTGGTATTCCCCCCCTCCTCCTTCCTCACTGACCTCAGTTTTCTCATGGTTGTCTCTTTCACATCCCACTCCTCTCCTAAACAAAAGAACTCCCAAAACAAAAAACCCCATCCAACAGGCTTTTTCCCCTCTTAAAAATGTTATCACAAAGGAGTTGATTGTCTCTGCCTCGGCCAGAGGTGGATCTGACTTGGAGCTGGGAGAGCTTCTAAAAGCTTCTTACAGGAGCTGCTCCAGTAGCCAAACCCTGCCAGAAATAAACCCAATACAGCAGCTCAACAGAGAGAAGTGGAAAGTCCTATACCTGGAAAAGAATAATAGCAGGCAGCAACATATGCTGGAGGCCATCCAGTTAGAAAACACCTTGGCAAAAGAGGACTTGGGAGTTGTGATGAACACCAGGTTGAACATGAGCCAGAAGTGTGCCCTTGCTGTAAAGAATGCTAATTGTATTAGCATTAGGCAAAGTATTGTCAGCAGAGTGAGGGATATGATCCTTCCTCTCTACTCAGCATTGCAGAGGCCACACCTGGAGTACTGTGTCCAGTAATGTGCTCCTCAGTATAAGAGATGGTGTTACTGGTGAGAGTCCAAGAAAGTTCACAAAGATTATTAAAGAACCGGATCTTATCCCATAGGAAGAAAGGCTGGGAGAGCTGGGACTGTTCAGCCTGAAGAAGAGAAAGTTCAGGGGGAAACTCATTAATGTAAAATACTCAAAGGGAGAATGCAAAGAGGAAAGAGCCAGGCTCTTTTTCAGTGGTGTCTGGTGACAAGACAAGGGGTAGCAGGCACAAACTGAAACACAGGAGGTTTCCCCTGAGCATCAGGAAGCACTTCTTTACCTTGAGGGTGACTGAGTGTGGGAGCAGGTTGCCCAGAGAGGTTGTCTCCAATCTTAGAGATATTGAAAAGCAATCTAAACACAGTCCTGGACAACTGACTCTAGGTGACCCTGCTTGAGGAGTGTTAGACCAAATGATCTCCAGATGTCCCTTCCAATGTCAACCATTCTGTGAAACCCAGATCTCCCAACTTCTCCCTATATGTTAGGTACTCTAGCTCCTCAGCTATCCTGATGGCCCTCCACTGGACCGTTCCACTATGTCAGTGTCCTTATGTAGTCTCATAAGTACTAAATAGAGGTGAAGAAACAGTTCTCTCAACCTGCTCAGTATACTTTTGCCTATGCAGCCAGAGTGTGTTTGCCAGAGTAATTTTGCTTGGAAACTTGATCGCTTACCCCTCCATTCTAACTGAAAACAGTAAAGCATGGTCAAAGTAATTCTATGCTAGTATATACAAAATAAAGTTCCCAAAAATCAAGGCCCAAATTGTTATTTTTTAAATATGAAAATGAATAGTCTATTTTCAAATAGAAAATAGACTGTGGAGAGGGACTTGGGGGTGCTGGAAAAACTGGATATGAGCCACCAGTGTACAATGGCAGCCTAGAGGGCCAATCACATCCTGGGCTGCATCAAAAGAACTGTGGCCAGCAGATCAAGAGAGGTGATTCTGCCCATCTACTCTGCCCTGGTGAGACCTCACCTGGAGTATTGCATCCAGTTCTGGAGCCCCCAGCACAAGAAGGACATGGACCTGTTGGAGCATGTCCAGAGGAGAACCACCAGAATGATCAGGGGAATGGAGCATCTCTCTACGAAGACAGGCTGAGAGAGTTGGGGCTGTTCAGCCTGGAGAAGAGAAGGCTCCGGGGGGACCTTATACTGACCTTCCAGTACCTGAAGGGGGCCTACAGGAAGGCAGGGGAAGGTCTATTCACAAGGGTTTGTAGCATCAGGACAAGGAACAATGGTTTTAAGCTAGGAAAAGATAGGTTTAGGTTGGATATTAGAAAAAAGTTCTTTAACATGAGGGTTATAGAGCACTGGAACGGGCTGCCCAGAGAGGTAGTGGAGGCCCCATCCCTGGAGTCATTCAAGGTCAGGCTTGATGAGGCTCTGAGTAACCTGACCTAGGTAGATGTCCCTACTTGTATAGGGAAGTTGGACTAGATGACCTCTGGAGGTCTCTTCCAGCCTGAAACATTCTATGATTCTATGATCCTAAATATTTCATGAAAATCATATTTCATGGGAAAGAGTATCTCTCAATATCTGGCTCCCAGGCGTGTTGTCATTTGTTTTTTTGTTTTGTTTTGTTTTTTAAGAACCAGGTTTCTCACCCTCCTGTCATGGAGGAATAGTTTTATTTTTTTTCTACAGAGATATAAATTTTTAAAAATCCCAAATGAAATACTAAATAAGCCTCAGTCTTTTGAGGCTTTTTTTAGAAGCTAGAAGTTTCTGATGCCATTTAAAAGTGAAAGAGGGAAATTAATCACTGGCATTATTGCAGAAACAGTTTCTCAGGGCAGAGCTGAGAGGACCTGTCTGCCTGTTTAGAGATAAAAGTTTACCACATCACTACAGAGTCTGTAAAAGTGTTACAACCTCATCACTGTCCTTTTCATTCACAGAACAGTGAAAGCAGAGAACAAACCCAAGTGCAGCCTAAGCTGCTGATTTTTTCCTTCAGCAATCATGTAAGGGTTTTGTCTTGTGAGGTGCTCCAGCCCCTTTATTCTTATTTCCCTGCACAGGGGAAACTGCAGGAAGACAAGACTTCACAGATCTGAGCACCATACACCCACACTGGCTGGTTATCCAGGTATATGAAGCAAGCCAACACCAGAGTCAGAATGTAGAGTAAATATGTTGTAGATTGAATGCACAGATGTCGTACCTATAACCTCCCAGCTAGGCTTGCTCTAGCAACCATAAATAAGCATTAGAATAGGCACTTACTGCTGACATCCATACTTTAAATAAGAACATTCTTTTAAAGCATGCGTTCCCCTGAAAAAATATTTGAGATAACATCAAAGACCACCAAAATTATTTCCAGTATGCTACTACAGCATATTACCAGAAGTACTTTGAAATATTTGTACAGCCGTGGAGAAGAAGTATCAGTTTATCATATGCTACTATCCAAACTGGAGCAGTTAAATTGTTAAGCAATCTTACAACTCATTTATCATTAAAGATACAATGATCCAAAAGCTGTTTAGTGGAGTTATTCCTTCTTACACTATGGACTTACACTATCTCTTATGAGAACTTCATTCACAGCCATCAGGTCACAAGCACAGAAAAAGTCTAATTCTGGTCTTGCAATTTGTTTCTCCTGTAGTTTTTCCCATAAATTTCATCTAATAGGGAAAGAGTTTTGTGATTCTTATGAACAATCTTACAGCATGAATCTTAGCTCTCTTTGCACATTTTATGTCTTAATCCAGCCTTGAACCTGTGCTCAAGAAATCTATGAGCATTATTTAATAGTGCCAATCAAGCTCTAAGTTTCAAAGCATTTGTATGTAAGCAATCATACATATATATAAACATTCATCACAATTACGGCTAGTTCGAGGATAGCACATATACTGAGAAAAGCAGTAAATGTATTGTTCATATTGAACAATTTAACAGTCTCCACTTACTGGGACTGACAAATCTATTTATTTTGGAGATCCCTGGTAGATATGCCCTCTTCTGATTCTTATAAAACTGCTTAAGTCTCTCGAGCTTGTGAAATATCATTTAGATAAATTAGATGAAGTGGAATCAAAAGAAGTGTTCAGTAGCTAGGACAAGATACATGGAATAAGTGTACCAGTAGATTGCACAACAATAAAGTAACAAAACAGACTATTTCATTCCAGACATCAAATCCTTGCTGCTCACCTGGATCCTCAATTTTGGTCCTTAACTCAGAAGCTGATTAGGAGAATATGATAATTCAGGAAATTAAGTAACACATGCAGACTAGATTCACAGCAGGCCTTTCTTCCAATACAGCAACTGGCACAGCTGGTCTCCAAGTGGAAGTAGTGGCACAGCACTAGGTCCTCCACTTCAAAATCACTCCCCAGTACATCAGGCATTTCATGCACTCCAGTCTTGGGAAAAAAAAAAAACAACCACAAAACAAAACAAAAAACCCCAATGCACAAACAACAAAAACCAGAATTATGGCATAGAATATAATTTTTTTCAGTGGTCTATTCAAGCATATGACAAACTGCTGAAAAAGAGGTCTGTTTACAATAATGCTTTTTTACAAGTTGTTCCTTTAATTACTGAAAAGATTTAGGTACAATTTATGCTGTTCAAGGTGACCTCCAGTAGCACCCTGAAAACTTGAGTTATTCAAACACAGAAGTTATAAAACTTGTGAGGATAAACAAACAGGTTAATAAAGAAGAGTGGCTGTATGGGTTCTTATACTAAGCCTGAGTTCATGCCAAGTGTGAAGTAGATGTCTAGTTTGAAATGCTCTTTGGATAAGTAAGAAAAGTGTATGTCTTCCCCTGAAGAAGTAGCCCTTTTCAAATGTTATTAAACATCCCTCAATACACACAATGTTCTGGCCAGCCCCAGAGAATGGAGAGTGTTATGAATAATTCTGTGCAGAAATATTTATATAAACTTCATAATGGTATACAGATGAAGGCTATGACAAGTTTTACTGCTGTAGAAGTATAACTTATCAACATGACACCTCTCACAGAACTAAATGCACCCATTTGTTGTATCACTTTGTTAATGGCATCAGAATAGCCATGGGATGCTGAAGTTGGATTGAAAGTTCAGTGTCTTCTGACAGAGATGATTAAAATTTGCATATGGTCTGGTTTTCTCCCAGAGGCTGATCCTGGTCCTTCAGAGTGACCTATGAACAGTGCACAACTTTTGTGTTGGATTTTCTCTTTCTCCATACATTTTACATTCTTCTTATTTGAAGAGTGTATATCAATAGTACTACGTCTGGAATATCAATTTATCCGTAGTAAAATTAGAAAAGAGACAGAAGCTATCACTGACTTAATTTTCCTGGCTTCCCTGGCATTGGACTGGCAAAGTTTATGTTCATTATGAACATGTTTTTTAACCTTCTTCATTTCAGAAAGCCCTATTCTTTCTGAGTTATCCTATTTTGTTCAGAAATCTGCCCTGTTCTAAGACTACAGTTCAGGAAGCAGCATTTCATTTCCTACAAAATATTTGTCAGGTGCTTGGGACAAACCCTTTACAGTCCTGCACATATGCTACTTTACTATTATGTACAATAACTATGTGTAGCAACAAATGAACACTCAAAGTTTAACTCTTTCTGTTACTGTTGTGTATAAATGAAAACCACTATGACAGCCCTGGAAAAGAGGATGTTTCTTCTTCTCTAAATGTGAAGTATGCTTTGGATGACACCTTACAGAGTATAATGGAAGAGTTCAGTACTTTCAGTATGTACCAAGCTGAGATGAACTGAGCTGCAAGTTGCTTAGTTCTTCCTAGGAAAAACTGAGGGCACTTTATGTATAGATGTCCAGGTCTGACACAGGTCCTTGCTCTCTAGGAGCATGGGAGGACTGTGACCATGGATTCAGAGCAAAGCTATGCCCCTAAAGAGGAGCTGCAGGCTTGGAGTCTGATTCTGAAACCCAGGGGTGAGAGGTCTCCTGCTTCTATATCACTCCAGGCACTGTCCTATCACCTTTCTTTACACGCCTTGGGAACAAACATTATTTGTAACAGAAATTTATGAGTGGAAATTGGGGCTTTTTCTTTGCCTCAAATATTTTCATAAGCATGTGTGTGTGAGGTCTAAAAATGTGATTTCCATTAACTTCTTCCTTCCCTGCCTGTAAAAAGTGTGACTGGAACATAACCATCATAGCAATCAGTCCTTGCTATCATACAGTTAAAATGGAATATAACTAGATTATTTGTAACATTAGATTTTGGCATATAGTATCGTCTACCCACAAAAGGCTTGTCACAGAACCAGGATTTTAGTCTCAGAACTGGTTATCATGCTTTTTTTGTGTTTTTATCTGTAAAGGGAGAATCTCACCAGAACAGGTATGGACTCTGGTAGCACATGGATAATTGGTTCAAAAATCACAAGGCATTTCTTGCTGAGAAATTGACAATGGCTTGTGAACAGACTATATTTTTTTTGGAGTTGGGTGGTTTTTTTAAGGAGGAAGGCAGAAAAGGGGGATTTGTGGATAAAATGTGTTTCATCAGAGAAGAAGAAAAAATCCTTATAATGAAAAATGCCTGATTTCACTTTCAGACCTTTAATAAACAAGTTCTTGCTACAAATCGATATATTTTCTAATGATCTTGAAATAAAATGCAAGCAATTTGACCAACTGTATTAATAAAAAAATAAAAATGGAAATGAGGGCAATTTAAACCTCAAATTTCTGAAAAACAAATAACAGATCTGTGCTCTTTTTAACAGTTCCAGTTCATGAGAATATCCAAAAGCATTGTGAACGTCTGCTATGCCTTTGCTGTACAATATATAGCAGAAGATAATCCCTCTCCCAAATAGAGTTTTATTAAGTAAAACCTCATTTTGTAGTTCACAGAATAGACAAGGAGGGTTTGAACAGGCTGGTGAAGGAAGAAAAAGGATAATTCTTACAAGAAACATATGTGACCTGGAGTACAATATGGAGTAAAGTGGAAGATGTCAGCAAACATAAACAGTGGTGTCAAAGTGTCAAACACAAGCGTGTGGAGAAGAGATGGGGAAGAGTTTTCCCAAGATGCAGTTCCTCAGTCTAATCAAAGACCGATCAAGCCAGTGCTCATGCTCCTGTGCTGCTCAGGGGAGGACTGACCATGACCAGTTAATAGACTGACCATACACTGTCTATTTCTGTATAGAATGATCTTGAGCTACCTGAAAAGGACCTAGCCTTGTAGCCCATCTAATAGACTCTTACCAGGTTTACTCTTTATAGGTAATTGCATATTTCCTCCCTTAATCAGTCTTCTACAGAGACAGATTTCTACTTTCTTTTATGACGTAATGAACAGAAGAATTCCAGCTCAAGAAATGCAGCCTTTCATCACACTTTTGTCTGGGGTATGCAGGTGCAATGGAGAAGCCAAGATAGACCCAGAAACAGGTGAGGGATGAAAACAAAGAAACCATGAAGTGAGAGGATGTCAGCAGAAAAGTTTTTTAACTGCTGAAAGGTTTTCTTTAGAAGGAAAAGAACTGTTATTATTCTATAATGGATTAGATTATTTTTCTTTAAATAGACTTTCCAGTGGTGGCTTTTTAAGACTGCTGGGTTTCAGGCATCGTACCTATGTTGCATCACACTTTAATATATTGGCATGTTTGAAAAGGCACAACGGGCTATGCACTGAAGGGTGCTTTACCCCTTCAATAACACTAGTAATTAGTGTGATTTTCTTACGTGTGTTATTGTTTAGGCCATTGGCACTTGTGGGAATTTTGTGGAGGGAAAAATGTTTTATTTGCCTCAGCTGTTAACACAAAGCATAAAGTCAGCACAAAGCACAACTTTTCTTCTAAGATGATGAGATAAACAGATACGTTCAAGTTTTTAATCAGGCAATATCAGGGCAAGTAAAATGCAGTTTTATTCCATCTCACTTGACAGCCTTTGAATTCAGAAGCTGTGTGTTTAGATAATGAGGCATGTTAACAATTGAGACCAAGCCTTGCACACTGGAACTTCATGAAGACATAACTGTGCCACAAAGGTATGCTCTAATTATGCTAATCATGATGCCTTGGCATTCACTGAGAGGAGTCACTCTATATTCATCGGCAGCAACAAAAGTGTCAGAACAGCATGCCACTACTTGGCTACTTCCTTAATAGCCCACAAGCTTCTGTCAACGGCTGAGTGTCCTGTTCCCATGCAGTTTATCTAATCTTACGAGTTCTACAATTATTTTGTCATCGTGATGGCTGAAGGGTGGTCTGCAAAGAGCCTAGCATTTTTCCAGTGTGGGTGGTGTTTGGCAGCCTCTAGAACACTGGAGGAAGGTACTCTAATAATAATAAAAAAATCCCAGAAAATTTCTATAAACTGCTTTATATGAAAATCACTGAAATTGGTTGTCTGCTGTACATTTGTGAAAAGTATGCTTATAAATATTCATAAACCTAGTAAAATCTCTGTAGCAAAATATTCTTTCATCTGTCACAAAATAATGAATTTCTTTAAAGAAGTTGAGTATGATACTAAGTAGGAAATTACATCTGTTGTAGGATTCTACAGCATGATATCTGTACGAGACAGCAATACATCTTATATTTTTTGGATAAAACAAATTTTAAAAGAAAACAAGGCAGTGATTTTACAATATCTGAGTAGTTGTTTTTCCAGCCTGAGACAATTTAAAGGTCTGATTTATAGAGTGCTGCATACCTATGCTGTGGAATAAAGCACTTTTTAACATGTTTCAACCACTAACGACTTTTCTATAAAATCATAGTAAGCTAAATCAATGATGTTCATAGAATTCCTACTGCTATCAGTATTTTACCATGTCCTCATGTAGGAGAGTATAAATCTGCAATTTTTGTGAAAGAACATAGGCTTATTTTACTACAAGGCTTATAGTGAATGCAAAGTGTATGGTTAATTGGGTATTCCACCAGAAGTCTGACATAAAATTAATATAACACAAAAAGATAAGGAAAACCTGTAAAACCAGATACTGTTTACCCCAATGTAGTGACTGTGCAAGATTAGAAATTAACTGTAGAATGGGGAGAAGAGAAAAAAAAGTACGATTTAAGCTACTTCAACAACTGGCCACTTCCTGAGTAAATATTTTTATCTCCTCATCCTCACCCTCACAAAAGATAAAATTACAAACTATGTCTTTGAATGAGGCTCCCTCCAGCAAGTGCAGCTCACCCCTTAAAGTTGTTGGTCTTGCCCTCCTCACTGATGCAAAAAGGGAAATCTTTTGCTGGATTAGGGCCCAATCTCATACCTGATACTGTTAGTGGGATTTTTTTCCCATTGCAAAAAACACAAGAAAAAGCTATTTGGCCCTTCTGAAATACCTTACATGAGACAAAAAATGTATCAAATCCTCTGTATCCATCTGAATTTTCCTCTTTAACCTTTACAATATTATGAAAGCACTTGGAATAATGTGTTTATATTTATCTCTAAAACAAAAGATTTCAGTATTTAGCAAGAAAATTTTTGTGGGCCAAATGAGGATTTTTTTTTTTGACTATGTAGAGAAGTCAACTGTCAAGATAAATACTAAGAACACAGTAGAAAAATATGTTAATCCTCTACTTCTTATTCATCTGTACAAGAGATTTAAATGGAAATTTAATATGGATATTGCTAGATTCTGAACAGGAGCCAAACTAATTCTATGAAAGTGCTCTGCCTACATGTTAACTACTGTACACATTCAGAGATTCAATCCTACTTACTTGACTCTCAAATATCTGGTAGGATTCTGCTTCTTTATTCTTTTTTTTTTTTTTCAAAAACATCAAACAGAAGAAAACTGAGCTTTCAGCATTTTGAGCAATTGGTCTATTTAGTCAAATATCAGAGGTATTCCTGCAAGGGTATTTTAGAGATTTGAGTTTTCCATGAATTCTTAACCTCTTATTTGATTACAGATTTTCAATGTAGGAAGCAAACCCTAGTCAAATCTAGCACTTTTTAATATTTCAGACTTTGTCTACATTTTAACTTATCCAGAGATCTACTGCAATGGCATTTATGTTGACCATGGATAGTATGACTTCATAAATATAGCAGCATATATGACTGACTTATTTAGTCCCAAATCACTTTTTCAGTCTAGGGAAAAAAAAAAAAAAAGGCAAGTAGGAGTTTGATTTTTTTCCCATATAATGTGGAAAGAGTTATATTATGGTAAGTTTTGTATTGCATCAAATTTTCCACAGTACTAAACATACACATTTAGAATGATAGAATCACTTAGGTTGGATAAGACCTTTAAGATCATCCAGTCCAACCATAACCCTAATCTACCATGTCTTATACTAAACCATGTCCCTAAACACCGCATCTACGCAGCTTTTAAACACATCTAGGAATGGTGACTCAACGACCTCCCTGGGCACCCTGTTCCAGTGCCTGACAACCCTTTCAGTGAAAAACTTTTCCTAATGTTCAGCTCCTGCTACAACATGAAGCCATTTCCTTTTGTCCTATCACTTGTTACTTGTAAGAAGAGACCTTCAGGTAGTTGTAGAGAGCTATAAGGTCTCCTCTCAGCCTCCTCTTCTTCACACTAAACAACCCCAGTTCCCTCAGCTACTCCTCCTAAGACTTGCTCTCCAGGCCCTTCATCAGCTTTGTTGCATTTCTCTGGACCCACTCCAGGACCTCAATGTCTTTCTTGTGTTGAGTTGCCCAAAACTGAACATGATACTTGAGGTATGGCCTCACCCGTGCAGAGTACAAGGGGATGATCACTTCCTTAGTCCTGCTGGACCCAGTATTCCTGATACAAGGATGCCATTGGCCTTCTTGGCCACCTGGGCACACTGCTGGCTCGTGTTCAGCTACTTGTCAATCAGTACCAGCAAGTCCCTTTCTGTCGTGCAGCTTTCCAGCCACATTACCCCAAACATGTAACATTGCATGGGGTTGTTGTGGCCCAAGTACAGGACTTGGCACCTGGCCTTGTTGAAGCTCATAAAACTGACCTTGGCCCACAGGTCCAGTCTATCCAGGTCCCCTCAAGCAGATCAACACTCCTACTCATCTCGGCGTTGTCTGCAAACTTCCTGAGAGTGCACTCTATCTCCTCATCAAGACCATTAATAAAGATATTAAATACAAGTGGCCCCAACACTGAGCCCTGGGGAACATCACTTGTGACCAGCCACCGGCTGAATTTAGCTCCATTCACCACCACTCTTTGGGTCCATACGTCCAGCCAGTGTTTTTCCCAGCAGAGCGTATGCCCATCCAAGCCATGAGCAGACAGTTTTTTCATGAGAATGCTGTGGGAAACATTGTCAAAGGCTTTACTGAAGTCTAGGTAGACTACATTCACAGAATTTCCTTCATCTGCTAGGAGGGTCATCTTGTCATACTAGGAGATCATATTCATCAAGCAGAACTTGTCTTTGGTGAACCCATGCTGACTGGACCTGATCACCTGGTTGTCCTTTATGTGCTGCATGATGGCACTCAAGATTATCTGCTCCATAACCTTTCTTGGCAATGAGGTCGGACTGACAGGCCTGTAGTTCCCCAGATACTCGTTTTGGCCCTATCACATTTGCTAATCTCCTGTCCCCTGGGACCTCCCCAGTTAACCAGGATAGCTGACAAATGGTGGAATATGGCCTGGTGAGCACATCCACCAACTCCCTCATCACTCTTGGGTGTAACCCATCTGTCTCCATAGACTTGTGTGTATCTAATTTTGTGTATATTCTAATTTTCTACCTGCTTAGTTTCACTACATCTTTGTAGTCCTCAACAGTGGTCTGCCCCCTCTTCCAAAGGCCATAAACTCTCCTTTTGTTTCTGAGTTCCAGCCGGAGCTCTCCATTCAGCCAGGCTGGCCGTCTTTCCCAATAGTTCATCTTTTGGCACACGGGGACAGCCTGCTCCTGCATCTTTAAGACTTCCTTCTTGAAGTATGTCCAGCCTTCCTGGACTCCTTTACCCACCAGGACTACCTCCCAAGGGGCTCTGTCTATCAGTCTTCTGAACAGGTCAAAGTCTGCCCTACGGAACTCCAAGGTAGCAGTTCTACTGACGTCCCTCCTTACCTCACCAAGAATTGAAAACTCTAATATTTCATGATCACTGTGCCCCAGACAGCCTCCAGCCATAACTTCTCTTACAAGTCTTTCTCTGTTCACAAGCAACAGGTCCAGAAGGGCACCATCTCTAACTGGCTTCCTCACCACCTGCATCAGGAGGTTATCTTCTACAGTCTAGGAACCTCCAGGACTACTACTTCTCTGTTGTGTTGTATTTCCAGCAGACATCTGGGAAGTTGAAGTCCCTCATGAGAACAAGGGGTATTGATTGTGAAACCTCTCCTAACTACTTATAGAATATTTCATGTGCTTCTTCATCCTGGTTGGGTGGTCTGTAACAGACTGCCACCATGATGTCAGCTTTTTCAGCCTTCCCTCTGATTCTTACCCATAAGGATTCAACCCTACCATCACCACCATTAAGTTGTAAACACTCCCTAACATAGAGGGCCACCCAACCAGCTCTTCTTCCTTGCTTGTTCCTTCTGAAAACTTGGTAGCTATCAATTGCAGCTCTTCAGTCATGGAAGTCATCCCACCACGTTTCTGTGGTGGCAACTATATAATAGTTTTCTTACTGCACAATGGCCTCCCTCTCCTCCTGTTTGTTGCCCATGTAGTGTGTATTGGTGTAGATACACTTCAGC
The DNA here is from genome assembly GCA_032159205.1 of Eurystomus glaucurus suahelicus. Lineage (NCBI taxonomy): Eukaryota > Metazoa > Chordata > Aves > Coraciiformes > Coraciidae > Eurystomus > Eurystomus glaucurus. Next base: position 13,150 of record JAVFHW010073892.1, on the reverse strand, counting down.
TGCGCTAATGGTCCCTTCACCTTTCTGGGGTGAGAAGCCCTAACTCCTGCATGATCATTCTCAGTTAGTACCATGGTTACTAACCTATGAATTAGCATTGTGCTTTTGCTGCCGCGTGGATCACCATCCTCCACCTTCATTAAGATGGCAGACTAAAAGACCTAGCATCATTAGAGCAACCCCCAAATTATGTTAATGTTGCATTAGAATTTTGTCATTCTGCTTGACCGGTCACAAGGAGGCAAACAATGAGCACCATCCTCAAACTCTGTAATCATTGAAGCTGTCATACTGTTTGCGTGAGGCTTATATAAAGTACAAAAAATATTTTGAAATAAATTTCTTGGGTTTGGATAGAAGAATCATGCTTTAAAAATCAAACAGAAATGGAAATCTATGAAAAATGAAAGGTGTGTGCAAACTGTAAAAAAATTGGATGATTGATGAGTCTATATCAAGCACCATCATTGAGCAAGGAGAGCAATATCAGTCTCTAGAAGATGGCAGGAAACTGACAACACTGGATGAAGGGCTACTAACTGCATTCAAAATCAGATTTCTCTTTTTAATCTACTTGCTTGGGCAGATTTCTCATCAAAACTATGACCTCACTCCCCCAGTGCACAGGACTGCATTTCAAACATGGGAAATCCCACACGATAGCTGACTCAGTCAGCTAGTCAAGGAAATTTTCCACTGTGACTGAAAATTTCCCTGGCACCTCTTCCCCAAATTCTTTGCCACCTTTGTCCTAGCAGAACACTTCCATCTAACAGCTGACTTGATTCGACAAAGTTCTTAGGAAAGCAGAAATAGTCATGTCCTTCAAATCATCATCATCATCTTGAGTCCTCAGTAGTCCTTCTCAAAATCCAAAACCTGCTTTAAAGAGTAGAGGGCTGTCCACAGCAATGTCATAGTCATAATGAAGGTTTAGAAAATAAAAGCACCCCACAGGGCATCCCCTGGTCACTTCATGTACCATAAGGGTGAACTGGTCAGACTGTGATGTAGAAACCTAAGTTTTTGTTTCACTGCACACTGTGTATACAAAGTAGAAAAAAAAAAAAAACCAACATGTTTGAGAACATTTCATGGTGAAATTACACCCTTCCCATCTTTCAGTGTGTCTGATCTATGCAGACTACTAAGAAACAGATGCCTTGTGCATCTTTGAGGCAGCCCAGTCCCATAAATATATGGTCCCATAAATATATGGTCCCATAAATAGTGTGTATGCAAGTTCTTTTCTCCTTGTATCATTTTCAGTTTACTGTTATAATAGGTAGCTAGTTATGAGGTTCATAAGGCCTTAATTAATGTTTAAAGACACAGTAAATATTTTAAGTAACAAAATGATTGGCATGAATATCTGTAGAAAATCAAAGGTCATCAAAGCAGTGAAAAGCATTTAGTTCATCTAATTAAACATGGAACAACAATGGAATGCAATTGTCAAATTACATGCCTGTCCCAAAGCAGACTTGCTTGGATGCATTGTACACCATGATGTAGAATTGTTTCCCATATTATTTTCTAAACCTAAGAGAAGTTGCAATAAGATCAACACCACACACAATAAGAAGAAAAGAAGTGTGATAGTTGTAGGCAACTCTGTTCTGAGGGGAACAGAAGGTCCAATATGTCACACAGAACCTCCTCACAGGGAGGTCTGCTGTCTCCCTGGAGCCTGGGTTAGGGATGTCACTAGGGTATTTCCTAGCTTAGTGAGGTCCTCATGCTACTACCCACTACCAATTTGCCATGTGGGCAGAGAGGAAGCAGGAAAACATAGTCCAAGAACAATCAGGAAAGTGTTCAGGGCCTTGGGACAGTTAGTGAAAGAATCTGGGGCAAGGGTTATTTTTTTCTTCTCTCCCTCCAGTTGAAAGCAATGACATTGGAATGAACTGGATGATACAGTCTATTAATACATGGCTCTGGGGCTGGTGTCACCACCACAATTTTGGGTTTTTTGGTAACAAGATGGCCTACATGGCACCAGGAATGCTAACATCAAATGGGAGACACCTTTCTCAAAGGGGGAAGAGAGTCTTTGCCCAAGAGATTGCAGGGTTGATTGACAGGGCTTTAAACTAGATGTGAAAGGGGAGTCAGGTAATAATGTCTGGATTATCAGTAAAAAGCAGCAGAATGACACACCAGGGTTGGTGGGATGGGGTGACAGTAAGGGCCTTCAACCCGTTGCCCTAAGGCATGCTCTGGACACTGCAGCACAGACAAAGACTAATAGAGATAAGCCAGCGGCTCCAGAGGAAATAGGAGCCAACAGGGTAGCAGCCATGGAACACCTTGGGGGAGTAAAAGGGTGTCACTCTAAGAAGGTGACACAGCCAGCAGCCCAGCTGAAGTGCCTCTATATCAATGCATGCAGCATGGGCAATAAAGAGGAGGAACTGGAAGTTACCATGCTACAAGAAGGCTACAACATAGTGACCATTACCGAAACTTGGCGGGGTGAATCTTATGACTGGAGTGTGGCTATCAATGACTACAAGCTGTTCATAAGGGACAGGAGCGGAAGCAAGGGTGGAGGTGCTGCCCTTTATGTTAAGAAATGGTTAGACTGTGAAGAGTTGTCCCTAAAGAATAGCTATGAGAAGGTCAAAACCTTATGGGTAAGAATTAGGGATCGAGACAACAAAGGGAGCCTTGTGGTTGGTGTCTACTACAGGCTATCTGATCAAGAGGGGCTTATCCATGAAGCCTTCTTATTCCAGCTCCAGGAGACATCACACTCACAGGCTCTCATCCTACTAGGGGATTTCAACCATCCTGACATCTGTTGGAAAAGTAGCATGGCAAGCTGTAGGCAACCCAGGAGACTCCTAGAGTGCCTAGATGACAACTTTTTGAGGCAAGAAATAGACAGGCCTACCTGAGGGGATGTGATATTGGACCTGATGATCACACATGCAAGTGAATTCATCAGGGATATCAAAACTGGAGGCAGCCTGGGCTGCAGTGATCATGCACTAGTGCAGTTCACTGTCCTACGGGGCATGAGGCGGATGAAAAGCACAGTCAGGACCCTAAATTTTAGGAAAGCAAATCTCCAGCTCTTCAAGGAGTTACTCAATACAACCCACTAGGAAATAGTCCTCAGGGACAAGGGAGAAGAGCAGAACTGGCAGACCTTTAAGGATGCTTTTCATAGAGCATAAGAGCTCCCAATCCCCAGCTGTAAGAAATCAGGTAAGAAAGGAAAGAGATCAGCACGGCTGAGTCAAGACCTGCTGGTCAAATTAAAAAGCAAGATGGAACTGCACAGGCAGTGGAAGCAGGGAGAGGTATCCTGGGAAGAGTATAGGGACATTTCCCGGTTGTGTAGGAATGAGGTCAGGAAGACCTCAGCTGGAGCTGAGCTTGGCAAGGTATGCAAAGAAAAACAAGAGGGCTTCTACAGGTATGTAAACCAGAAAAGGAAGGTCAAAGAAAGCATACACCCTCCGATGTGCAGCAATGGTGAGCTAGTAACAACGGACAAGAAGAAGGCTGAGGTCCTCAAAGACTTTTTTGCCTCAGTTTTCACTGGCGATTTCTCTCCACACAGCTCTCAAATTGATGGCCTGTCAGATAGGGATCAGGGAGACAAAGTCCCTCTCACCACAAGTGAGGACAAGGTTCATGACTATCTGAGGAACCTTGACATAGACAAGTGCATGGGACCTGATGAAATGCATCCCAGAGTCCTGAGGCAACTGGCTGATGCAGTTGCCAGACCACTCACCATAATATTTGAAAAGTTATGGCAGTCATGTGAAGTCCCTAGTGACTAGAAGAAAGGAAACATCACAGCCATTTTTTAAAAGGGTAGAAAGGATGACCCCAGGAACTACCAACCTGTTAGACCCACCCCTATGCCTGGGAAGGTAATGGAACAGATCCTCCTAGTAGATATGCTAAGGCACATGGAGGACGGGGAGGTGATTCAAGAGAGTCAGCATGGCTTTACTAGGGGCAAGTCCTGCCTGACCAGCCTAGGGCCTTTCTACAATGAAGTGACTGCAGCTGTGAACAAGCGAAGAGCTATGGATGTCATCTATCTGGACTTCGTGAAGGTCTTTGACAATATTCCCCATAACATCCTTCTCTCTAAGTTGGAGAAATACGGGTTCAACGGGTGGACTGTTCAGTGGATAAGAAATTGGCTGGAAAAGGTGACAAGTGGGGTCCCTCAGGGGTCCATACTGGGACCAGTGTTTTTTAATATCTTCATTAGTGACATTGACAGTGGCACTGAGTGCACCCACAGCAAATTTGCTGATGACACCAAGATGGATGGTGTAGTTGGTATGCCCGAGGGATGGGATGCATCCAGAGGGAACTAGACAGACTGGAGAGGAGGGCCCAAGTGAAAATCATGAGGTTCAACAAGGCCAGATGCAGGGTCCTGCATCTGGGCTAGGGCAACTGTCATTATCAATATAGGCTGGGAGAGGACATGCTACAGAGCAGCCCTGTGGAAAAAGACTTGGAGGGTACTAGTAGATGAAAAGCTGGACATGAGCCACCAATATGCAAAGGCAGCCCAGAAGGCCAGTCACATCCTGGGCTGTATGAAAAGAAGCATGGCCAGCAGATTGAGAGAGGTGATTCTGCCCCTCTACTCTGCCCTGGTGAGACCTCACCTGGAGTATTGCGTCCAGTTCTGGAGCCTCCAGCACAAGGAGGACATGGACCATTTGGAGCATGTCCAGAAGAGAGCTATAAAAATGATCAGAGGGCTGGAGCAGCTCTCCTATGAAGACAGGCTGAGAGAGTTGGGATTGTTCAGCCTGGAGAAGAGAAGGCTTCAGGGAGACCTCGTAGCAACCTTCCAATACCTGAAAGGGGCCTATAAGAAGGCAGGAGGAGACCTGTTCCCAAGGGTTTGTAGCATCAGGACAAGGGGTAATGGTTTTAAGCTAGAAAAGAGTAGATTTAGGTTAGACATTAAAAAAAAGTTCTTTAACATCAGGGTGGTTGCCCAGGAAAATGGCAGAAGCCCCACCCCTGGAGTCATTTAAGGTCAGGCTTGATACAGCTCTGAGCAATGTGACCTAGTTAGAGATGTCCCTGCTTATTGTAGGGGGTTGGACTAGATGACCTTTAGTGATCCCTGCCAACCCAATACATTCTATGATTCTATTGTCATCAAGCTATTATGTTTATGAATTATGCCCTCTTTATAGAACCTGCACTCTCACTCTGCAGTATTATTTTTGCAAAGCTGTTTCTCTAAGGAACAGATACATAAAACAATAAGTTTAGACCAGCTTTTTGGCTACTACTTCAATTTATGTCAAATATGTACACTTATCGCAACCCCATTATTATATATACAGATTTATACATTTATAATAACTACTAAAATAAATAAGTCTAACCCATTAAATAGCAGGTAAGAAGATCATGTTTCCACTGTAGCTTTGTGTACAATGTTTTCTGACAACCCATAGATAGTTAACATTGAAATAAAACTCCATATGACAAATATTCCAAAAGTAAGTAAGGACAAGGTTCTTGAATATTCCAAGTTTTTAAACAGTTTTCCTCTTTTCTCTACAAATGAGGCATATAAATGGTAGGGTTTCAGTCCAAAAGTCCATTCTTCATAAAATTTCTGGCTACAAAGTTTGAAGAGATCTACCATCATAATCTCATAATGCTCAGAGAGAGCCCTAGAGAAAATTGTATGTGTGTCACACAAAACTTGTTCTATCTAGATCCACATTAATATATCCTAACATGGATAGCTGTGTATGGACTGAACATTTCATCTTCAGTGGTTGCCTTTCTATTATTAAAACAACCATAAATTCACATGCATTTTTTTGTGCTAACACAGTGGAAGTGTTTAGAGTAACATAGAGAGCTGGAACATGGACGTACAGGGCTGCGTATCCCAGCAGAGCTGAGAGCACAGGCAGTGCAAGTCCCTTTAAATCTTCTTCTAGGAGCATTCTATGAGTGCTTGCTGCCTTAACCCTTTTAAATTGGCAAGACATAGGGAATGAAAATAGCAGTTAGTATATCTGATTTTTAAAAATAAGCTTAAGTATGATTTAATCATACTAAAAGAACTTTTTCAGTATATTCACTTTCCAATTTTCCTTAACCTGATGTGCAGTAGTTACAACCGAGGGATGAAGAATTCTGTTTTTTTAATCATTCACAAGCATTTTATTCACAATCTTATTAAAGTTCTCTTTTGTGTTTGGTCTTTCACTTTCTAAGTCAAATAGTTGTACTCAAATAACGAGGATGTGTACATATTATGAAGAAGAGTAAATAGAATTTTAGTGATAAATGAGATTGAATGTAGGGGGTTTTTATGGAAAAAAAAATAAATCAGAATAGTTCTTGTTGCGTAAGTGTCCTCAAGGTTATATCAGTGTAAGTGAGTGCTTCTCTGTAGGCAGCTAGTGTTCAAAACCTCTAGAGACTGCAAGGTAAGTCTTTCACTCACACTCTCAATTCTCAATTCCAGTTAAATATTATTTCTGGTAGCATTCATTGACCTAATCCTCAACAGCTTTCTGTAGAAGTCAATTAGTAATTGACACAAAAACTACTGCAGGTCCAATTCACTACCTTTTAGATTATCACCTAAAACAAATATCTGAATATTTGCTGGCACAGAAGCATTTGTTTTTACTCTGCTTGAAAATGCAACACTATTTGAGTGAAAAAAAACAACCAACCAAAACCAAAACAAACCAGTTCAGTGGAGCTTGGTAGTTTGAAACTGCCATGCCACTCATGCCCCACATGTCATGTTCCTGACAGTAACTCTGCCATTCCTAGCAACTCTACTTCAGATCCTGGTTCCCATAACCTGGCTGTGTGAAGTAGAATATACATAATACAATTAATTTATTGACAACCAATTTTAAAGATAATTTTTCTACCCCAAAATTAAGGGAGGACTGTTCTGGCTTTGGTTCAATCTAATTGAGGATAACTAAATTAAAAGTGTTTTTTAGCAAGCTCAGCTCTGTGCTGTGTCTTGTAGATCCTTGTCACAGCAAGAGGCTCTTGCTTCCCTTCTGTCACGATCGGGCGCGCAGAGGTCCGACCACCTCCCAAAAGGGAGAAGGGTTGAGGGTAAATTGGAACATCTCCCCCCCAGGCTCGGAAGCAGACACGGAGATCGAATGAGTATCTAACAAGTTTATTACTAAACATATTCTAATAAAATCTTATTTACTCTATGGAAATATTACAATATTAAAGAAGACCACGCCCACCCATTCACTCCTTCTCTCACCCACCAAGAGATAAGGGCAAATAAGGACTTAATTATGTCAAAATACGACCTGTATGTGTGGATGGTGCGTGTGTGTGCGTGCGTGTGTCCTTTCAGCGTTTGGCGATGGTCTCCGTGGAACGGCGACGATGCCTGACCGGCAGACCTGGACTGTTTCGATGACGTCAGCAGCTTGTAGCTTTTTCTCTCTCTCCCTCTGACGGTGGCGTCGGCTTTGTCTTTTCTGGCAACACGGCCTTCTGCGGCGTGGTTTTCTGCAGCACGCGGCTTCCAATGGCCTCTTGTTGCAATTTCTTCTTCTTCTTCTTGCTGCAGCTTGCAGCTTTTCTTCTGGATTCTTTTAGTTTTAGCTCGTGGCGGTGGCTCACGGTGCTGGCAGCGATTGCGCACCTCACGGCCGGCGGCAGCTCATGGCTTCTTTCTCTCCCCCGGATTCCTAGAGCAGTGGGAGTCAGCAGTTCTGTCCGGTGGCTCTCTGCGGCGGCTGCTCCCTTCTTTCTGACTGCTTAGTTTCTTCAGGGGGCTGCGCTGACAGCTCAGTTCAATATCCCTCTCTTTGGCTGCTTGGCTTCTTCAGGGGGCTGCGCTGACAGCTCAGTTCAGTTTCCCCCCCCTCCTCCTCGCTCCTCTCCGGCATCGGCG